>VYZS01064179.1:0-85007 GCA_013400695.1 Neodrepanis coruscans
AAAAAAGAGATGGAAACTGCAGTATAACTGGATACTATTATGATTTTAAAAACAAAATCTCCCTTCGTAATAAAACTAATTTCCAAGAAAATTTTCTCCCCGCCCTTGAGCAGCAAGATTCTTGCATATTTTAACGCTTTACAAAATCAGAACGCCTGGAAAAAATCAGGACTGCTACAATCAGCCCCAACCCCCTCAGAGATTAACATTTTGTTATATTTAATCCTGGCATAAAGCAGAGTGTCCTGAAGAACAGAGGGCTCTGCATGAGCAGGGCTGGGTGGGAGTTACCAGGTACGACTCTGCACAGCAGAAAAACTGCACCTGATGTTCTTTCAACCTCCAAGTCTGGAAATTTCATTAAAAAAGGATTCACAAAAGATCTTCAGCACTTTTAGGTTGGAAATGTTTTCTTGTGGTATTCACATACTTATAATTCTCAGTCCTGGTTAAAATTAGAAAATCCAGTAATGGTTTCTTTTTTTTTTTTTTCCTCCCAATAAAATTTCCCACCCTCTGAAGATCTGTGACTTAGCTAAGCTTACCATAAGATGATTATTGAGATTTTCAACAATGCCTAGGAAATTTAAACACACCATGAATTCCATTAAATCTCAGTGGAGGCTTTTTTAGCCCAGTCTTTATTTTGTTTGACTTCTCAGCTGAATAAAAGCTGCGATTTTAGGATGCTGTGGGGAAAGCTGTGTAAGGAGCAGGAAGGATACCTCTGCTATTCCTGTGACACTGCAGAATGGTCCTTATTTGCTTATTTCTTTATATGCCAAGTCATTTCTGAGCTCTTGGGAAGAGCTTTGCAGGCGTGCCCTGCCTTGGAGAGGTAGAAATGCCAATTCCACTGCAGGGACTGCAATAAAATATTGCTTCCCTTAAGAAAACATCAAGATTTATCTTGCTTATTATCAATCTCGTGGCATGTGCAAAGGCATATATATACACACATGTACAAAGGACACATAATGGATTATAAAAGGCTCACATTTACCCACAAGTAAGGAAAGATCTGACAACTCATCGGGGTTTTCGGGATAACTAAGATCTTATGTTACACTTTGAGACACAAGCGTGGATTTGTCATATTGCTTGGGAATTAGTGGTAACTGTCTGAGCCAAGGAATTTAATTCTGATTGTTTCATTTGAATTTAAAAAAATCTCAAGTGTTGAAAAAACATTGGAACTCTGCAATGTACTAATATATCACTCAAATTGTAATAGGAGACTCTTGTGTAAGAGAGAGTGTAATGCTTGGAAAGGCCAAGTTCATTGTGGGTACAGTTCATCCACAGCTGAATGCTGGGGAGGCTGCATTTTAAACCTGCTGCAAAGGAGAAGTGAAGGCTTCCTCATCCCAAACCCAGCTGGATGCAGCTGCACAGCAAGGAGGGACCTGGTTCCCTGCCCAAACCCTGTCCCAGCATCCTTAATGTCCTCCCTGCAGCAAACCCAGTCTACCAGAGACACAGAGACTGGGCTTTGGGTCATTTCTTCTTCACAAGTAATCTGCAGCCACAGAAATGTTCACAAGCAAGGGCAGATAATGGGCAGTTTCTTGCCAGGCAGGAGAAAGCTCAGCAGAGCATCTGAGGGGAGCAGCTGAGCACTGACGCTCAGGAAACACGAGATTTGGTTTGTATCACTAACAAACCTCCAAGAAAGAAACTGAAATATTTTGTTGCATTGTAAGAGCAAATGTTTCTCTGGTCTTATATCACCTTTCCCAGAAGAAACATTTCACAACCCAGCTGACATCTGAACAGAAACCAAAATATGTTCATAAGGTGCATCACTAATCCCATCCCAGGCCTCCAACTTGTAATTCATTTGTCTTACCTCACTCTGAGATAATGTACACGCCTCTTCCAAGCTACTGTCTAACAACTACTTGTACACAGGATAAATAAATCTCACTTGCAAACACCAGGCACCTTCTGGGTGTTTTTGGGAAGAGCTCACAGGGTGACTTTTCCAGCTGTTCTCTGCCCAGCTGGATGGCAGCACCTGCTCTTGCCTTCACCTATGGAATGGTTTGGGTTGGAAGGGACCTTAAAGACCATCTTGTCCCACCCCTCTGCCATGGACAGGGACACTTTCCATTATCCCAGGTTGCTCCAAGCCCCATTCAATCTGGCCTTGAACACTTCCAGGGATGGAGCAGCCACAACTTCTCTCCTTCCAGTGTCTCACTACCCTCACAGAGAAGAATTTCTTCACTGGGCAAGTCTGTTCTAGGGCTGCCCAGAACAAAATCTTCTGTCTGAGGGCAAACCTGTGCAATTCCAGATCTTCCTACAAGGTATAAAAGCAGAAATGGAACCTTCAGAGCCACCACATCCTGCCCTGGCCAGGCAGCACATCCCAGGTACTATTCCATCAGCTCTGGGAGTCTGGGAAATGGCTCTCTCCAAGTCTCAAGATCTCTCCAAGAACACTAGGAAAATGTGTTTCTTTAGGGACTACAGAGAAACGTGAAATTTTATGTTCAGAAAATAATAAAAAATTCAACCAAACCTTAAACTTGTTTCCTTGTGAACCTTCCAAGTCCAGGAAGATAAATATTTTTGGCCCAATCCTGAATTCATTACAAGCATGTGCCAAGTTGCACGAGCAAGTTATCTGAGCTCCAAGCAAGGACTGGACCTACAAAGCTCTGAAATCTCTGGTCCTAAGCCAGCTTAAGCATATAGTTACTTTTAAGCATGCAAAGAGCCACAGTAACTTCAATGGGAGTATATATATGCTGAAAGTTAAGTGTGTGCTTAAGTGTGCTGCTGGAGCAGGGCCAGAGCACTCAGGGACTCACTGCACCAAGGTCTGATCTCCTCCCAAACCCCATCCAAGGGAGGGATTTCACTGCAGCCAGGCAGGACCCAGCTGGTCAGGAGCCAGCAGCCCCGTCCTTGCTGCCTGAAGTTTTTTTCCTCTTCATCCATCGAGGAGGTTTTGCCCTTGTCACTTGTATTATCCGTCAGGCATCTGGTGGCTGGATAAGGCAGAGCGACGGTGCAAGGTGAGATGATGGAGTGAAAAAATGATTGCAGCTGGCATGTCCCAGCCTAAGGCTTTCAGTCATTTAACTCATCTCCCTCTCATCCTCAGCACAGGCTGCACTCAAAGGGCAGGAGATTCACCCTCCCACGAGCTTCACGTTGGCACTGGGGGACTCGCAGGAACAACTCCAAGTGTGAGCAGGAATCAGGCAGTGATGGCTCACTGCTCATGGCCAACAGCAAAGCTTTCAGGGATAAGCAAGAACTACTTAAAAAAGAGCCACACAAGGTCTTTGACTGCCTTGAGTAACGGCACTGCTTTTTTTCACTCGACAGCAGAACCCTGACCTGTTACAGGAATCACTGAAGGTGACTACAAGGGTGTGCCTGTGGGGCATCATCTTGGTGGGGATGAATTAAAATGGGAATTTTCCTTGCTTTTCTTACTTACCTCACACAAAAATGGGAAAAGAGTGAGTGCAAACCCAACCCAAACAAACACAAAATAAATCAGAGTTCAGAGGGAAGTCTGATACTTCACACTGTGCTGTTAACTCCTGAAATGCAGAGTGCTCTAAGCCAGAAGCACAACAACTGGATTTTTAAGGTCAATTTTCTTTCTCCTTCCTTCAATAAACCAAATTTTGGAGCACTGATAGTAAGGACACGCTTTGCTTTGATTTATGATGCAGTACAACCTCTAAGGTCATTTGGGACAGACCATTCCACCAAAAGTCACCTGGTACAGAGAAGACACTTTGGTATCTGCAAATCCAAATCATGATGCCCCAAATCCCTGCCTGATCCAACAGGCCCTGTCTGGTAGATTTCCCTGGATCCAGGAAGAACTGCCCCAGTTTTCCCAGCACTGTGGCCCCTTCCCAGGACTTCTAGGATGGTCCATGGAGAGGAGAGAAGACCCAGGCCTCTCCCCAGGGACCAAAGCTTTGACAATCAAATATTGTGACCTTCTGGATTGAAATACCTAATTCCTCCTATGAAATCAGCTTGAACCCATGTGAATAGTTTGATGATTATAATGATGCTGCTTGCCAAGGCAGGATGGACTCTGAGAGCTGCAGTCCACCATTCTTGTGGACAATAAATATTCCACTTAAATCATGGCTTGTACATATTTGAAAGGATAAACCTGCTACTAATAACTACGAATCCAAAGGGAAGATTCCAGTTTTTATGCCAGAAAGCTAACAAAAATCTTCAGTGTGTTATAAACAAGCATCTATCATTATAAACTAAGTTCAGCATGTAAAAATCCAAAGATGGAGTTTATTGTCTTTAATGGCTGAGAAATGACAAGAGTGTTTGGTTGAAAAGGAATTTAGCAAGAAGTAGTTCTGTACAAGAACCAAAATCTGTCTTTAAACAAGAAAATCACTGCTGACAGTTTTACAGTAGAATTAAGCCACAGTGAACTCTCAGAAGTGGGGCTAATCACAACTTTCTGGGGAACTTAAAATGGAAAAGAAAGCTCATTCTTAGGGAGACTCCTACAGCTCATGTGGAAGTTGATCCCATAGCTTTTCCAGACATCCCATCTTCCCAACAGGAGGAAAAACTTACTTGAAAACCAGAGAGAAGCAAATCCAAGAAGGAGAGGAAGCTAATGGAGATATGAGAGGGATGCACCATTCGTGATGATGTGGCTGTGTAAATTCCAGGGGAAGTATTTCCTCCAGTGGGCAAGCTCAAAGGTGGAAGTTGTCCAAGGGGAATCTCTCAAAAGCCCTGGACAGCAGCAAAAAATGTGACAAAAAACTTGCCAAATGTTTTAATGCTGTGCTGAAAGATCAAGGTGAAAGGAGCCTCTGCGTTGCAAGCCTTGGAACAAAGACAGAATTTCCTGGAACGGAGCACGTAACTCTTCAAACATCAACCCATCATCTCAGTCATGAACTGAAGAAATAACAGTAATAGTTTTATAGAGAGGGAAGGAAAAGGAAAGGGGGAGAAATGAAGTAAAATCTTCTGCCAGATCCAGGTAACACTGACCTCCCAATCTGCAGATTAATTTGAATCGAAGGACGAGGGAAAAAGAAGTGGGACATGAGAAGAAGGAAAAGAAATATTTCTAAGTACATTAAGTGACCAGACTGGGAATGCATCCTGGGAGAAGTCACTTTTCCTAAGCACTGTTATTACCTTTGATGTGTTAAAAGTTCAGCAGAGGCATGAGGAGTTTCCTATATGGGGAATAGTTTCCAAAGATATTTTAGGGCACGTTCAAAGCGCTGGGGGAACAGCGGGGCAGCTCTGGTGTCTATCAAGCCATGTTTATTGATGTTCCTGCTAGCTGAGGCAAGGTTTGGGAACATGGATCATAACACCATTTTTATACCCTATAAAATACACTGTGAAGTGATGGGAAATGGGAATTGTTGAGCTGCACCAGGCAGGTCCGTTAGAAAGGAGTGTATGTTTTCGTGAGGGTTTTTACAGTGCAGAGAGCAACTCTCTTCTTGCTGTGAAAAAAAAAAAAAGAAAAAAATTGGGAGCCCTCCAGAGCATATGTTTCACAAATCTCCAAAAAGTGGAAAACAAGATTCCAAGAGGAGAAGTGTGAGAACAGAAGTTCAGGGCGAGCTTCCTGTGTGTCCCACGTTGGGGACTGACGGGGCAGGGACCAGTCCAGGACACTTGCAGCCTCCCCAGGCTGTTTGCTTCATAACTGGTCTTAGGATGGGATTTAGGACTGCACTGGAAGCTGGTTATCCTCCCTGCTATCACAGCAGATTTTGTTTAATTGCATTCAAAACAGAAGGTAAAATTTAAGATGTTTAAGACCACCTGCATTTTCTGCTTAATCGAGCAGAGAACTGCCTTCTCATTCCAGGGGGAGAATTAGCATCTTAGCACCTTGTTTCTCTGAGACATTTGACCTTTGTAGCTCCACAAAGCAAGACACTGGCTAATTTTCATCTAGTTGGACACCGTTCGGAAACCACTGAGGAAATGGGACACACTGGAGGTGTCTTGGTGAAATATTTAAACTGGACATTTGCCACTGAGCTGAAGGCACCTTGTCCCCAGAGCTCCTGAAGCCCTGCCAAGGTGCAGTGGGAAGACAGTCTAGAGATGATAATGACCTTCATGTGCATAATTCCATCTTTTTCATGTCAATTGAGAAAGTGAGACCCAAATCCACAAATCTGCACCCATATCTAAACATCTCAGTTCATCCCATCTACATTAAAAACCTGTCTTCTTTTAGACCATGCTGTTGTTAGGACAGAAAGCTGCAAGGCCTTGGCTTCTGTTGGCTGAACATCAAAAGTTTTAGGCAGGTTTAGAGACCCCCCCATCCTAATTTCCTAATTCTCACAGCAGTGGAGACAACTTAAGCTGAACTGGAAATCTCACTGTTCAGACAGAATGCAGTTCACTTTCATTCTAAGAAAGCCAATATAACATTTAAGACCCATTTTCAGGGCTTAGTAAGATTTAGGTGGTGCAGGGACCCAGGGCCAGCCTTCATCACAGGAGGGGATTTTCCTCCCAATAAACTACCAAGAGCCCTTAGTGCAAATTTCTGCAGGACCCTTGACAGGATGACAGCTACAGAAACATAATAATCCAGCAGACTTGTAACCACTGAGTCCACCTACCCTTCTCATATAAATAATAGGTCCTAGACAAAGGAAGTGGGAATTAGATGCTTGTGGTGAATTGCAGAGAGCCAAAGACCTTATATGATACCCAGTACTTACATCTACACTTAATTAGGAGTGAAACTGCAGACATGAGACCTCAACATGTGGTATTCACATGTGGGCTCAAAAAATACTGTCAAAGGCAGTTTTCTTATGGTTAAAATGTGGGGGATATGATGCAGAGGGCAAGGCTGGAGATGGCTGATGGACATCCCCAGCTGCCTGGGTAACACACTGTGCCCCAGCAGCTCCAAAGCAGGCGCTGCTCCAGCCAGTGCCAAGTGCTGCCCTCACACCCTCTGCAAGCCAGACAGCTACAGAGAGGTCCTGAGATGTCTGTTGTAAGCACTGATTGAGCACTTAAACCTAAACAAGATGGAATCTGAAATTCAAATGTTAATGTCAAAACTAATAGGGAACAGGATGCAGCTGTAACACAACTCCAGTGGTCCAAATTCTGGTCTCGGTTATGGCCCAATATGAGTGCAGGGAATCTGCACTGGGTTGTACATTCAGGAAGGTTTTCTGTCCTGTGGATTTAGCAATAAATTTATAGCTTTTTTTTTGACCCTGTGTAAAACTCTAGAAAGCTTTTCCCCAGGAACAGACACAAACTTGCTTGTTATCCTGATATTACTTCACTTCAGAGATGCCCTACAACAGAGTCAGGGTCTACTGGTGAAATCCCAGTTCCACTAGAAACAACAGGAGTTTTGCCAAGGTGTTCAGTGAAGGCAGGATTTCACCCCAAATCTTTAAAGGAACAGAACTTTCCAAGAGAAAAATCCACTAAAACCCAAACAAATGATTTTATACAGATATTTTAGAGAAGGTATCTGACAGTGCCACTACGTGGATGTCACCATCACGTTGTGCATGAACAATTCATCATGTCTCCAACTCTGCAGTGAGCTGGATTAGCTCTCTGCTAACAAAACCAGAGACATCTGCAAATCGGATTTAAAACCTTTTCTTTTTTTTTTTTTTTTAAACAAAATGATTAAAAGTTGAAGAAACACTTCCATATGGAAGAATCTTACCCCAACAGGTCACCACAAAGACACTTCAAACACAATAAAACAGGAAGTGCTAAAAAAAGCATAGCAGCTCACAAAAACCCCCACAACCTTTTCCACAGAAAAAATATATGTCACCCTGTGTAGAAAAACCATTTGGCAGCATAATGTGTCTTTAATCTGCTCAATTTGCTTATTATAGTAAAGGGTTAGAGGAATTTTCAAGCAGTGGCCAAAAATACTACAATGATATCCTCCCCTTGAAAAGTAAACTTACTTAGAGTGAATTAACTTCTTCAACTGAAATCTTTCAAAGCTGAAAGTGCCCCCCACTTGAAAAAATAAAAGCTCCTGGGCACGAAGGATGGTTTAACTGCTCAAAGCCAGGACCAGCTTCATCTGCCCACACTGGGCTGGGCCAGGTTCTGCTCCTGGACAGCCCTGCAGCACTTGCAGTAGGGGAGCAGCAAACACCCAGCTGAGCTTTTCATGCATTTTAAAAGGGCAAATGCACTTAGAGGCAGCAAGAAAATAAAATATCCCAGTGTTCCTCAACCCTAATGCTGATGGTTGTATGCACAGGGCTGGGAGCAGAGCTCTGCTGGCACCAGAGCCCAGCTCAGGATCACCCCATGTCAGAAACAAATTGATTTCGAGCCTATTGATTTGCCAAATTGCTTATCAGGTTCAAGAGCCTTTAAAAGTCAAGATGATAGTTAGAGGAGATGGATCTAACCCAGGGAAACCACGTCCCTTTTGTGCCAGCCCTAACACACACAGGGCACAGGGTGATCTTAGTGACCATTGCTCCTGATCTCTGCTCTACTGACCCAAGTATTTGGTCATGTTAAAGCTGATAATTTATCAAAACAGTGATTTTTCCAGGTTATAGAAGGAAACTGGGCATGTGACCACCTTGCAACTGCCCATGGCACAGCTGGGCACAGCACTGAGCTGGGGGAAGCAGCATCTCTCCTCCTGGCACTGCAGAGATGCCTGGAGGAGGCCAGCAAAGATAGTCAGAGGAAAACTGAGGGAAATCAAGGCTGTCTGCTCTTGATATTTAATACCCATGAGCCAAAGATGGAAAGGTGCAAAAAGCTTAATAGTATTTGTGCCTGAAATTAAAACTTTAAAAGGAACTTATAGTGAACAGTAATGTATGCAATGACATCTGGGACTGTAATCAGCAAACTGCTTTCAAGAGCTGCCAAAGCAAACAGCCAAATAACAAATCCACTTTACAGATCATCAATCTGGCCGGGCACTTGCCAAGGTAAATAGTACAAGGCTGAAGTTTGCTTTGCAAACCAGTGAGCTGGGAGTTTAGCAAGGCCTGTTTCCAGGACAGCCAGGCTGGGGCAGGGTCCTCGAGGGCTGGCAGGGAGAGAAGTTCAACAAACCGACAGTCAGGCAGTGATGGGGGTGTGGGGAGAGATGAAATACAACCAACATTAGGGATTTTTAAAAAAAAAAAAATAATGAAAGAGATTCAGGTTGTGTTCATAACTCACTTCACAATGATGATTATTAGTGCTGGTACAACTCAAACACAAAGCCTGAGCTAGAGCAGAGTTTATTGTAACGCTGCTTTGCAGACTGGGCAACACTTCATGGGAACTCCAAACCTAAGACTGAAAAAAATTAGTAGGAAATGAACCTTCTTTTATTTTCAAATGAGATAAAATCTGGCTCCAACTACCATATTTTACATTTTAGGGAAGAGGATATAAAACATCAAACAGTGATTTTTTTTTTTCATTATGAATGCAAGAAAGATAATTTATGGCGGCTGCAAAACATTTATGTAAGAAGTAAAGCCTTTATGTTCTGTATACAATTTATTGGACTGTAAAAGAAAGAAGTGAAACGACTGTAGCCATAACATGTGCATTTATGAATAATAATTTTAAGCCTGTTTTGCTAAATACAACTTCTGCTTCAGAGTTCATTGCTCAGTTGATTGAGAAGTCCTCGAGTGCAACCTCAGACTTGTTTAAGGTTACACTCTTGGCTAAAAAGGGAGTTGAGGACAAAACTGCTGTGTGTGTCAAGAACTAAACAGAATAAGAGCACAATGAATGGACAATATTTTTCAACTGGTGAGAGATGGCATATTCCTGGTGGGAATGACCTCAGCTCTGCCTCCAAGCACAAACATTTGAGTTTTTGCTGCAGTCAGTGGGTTGCGACACAGAGTGAGGAGAACCTCCAGCCAGGACACCCCACGCATGGCTCCTCATCCCTCACCTCAGGGTGAGACAGAGATGGACTCATTCCCTCCCTGCAACCCAAACCCCATTGCCTAAGTGCTGTGTTGATAAACACAAGCCAAATGTGATGAAATTGGCCCAATATTTACTGCAGGAAAGGTGACTATTAGCACAGCTGGGCCATGGTGGAGATGGACAGGCTGGGGCTATGCCTGCGTGTGTGTGCAGGCAATTAAATGCACAGTTATTACCCCCTTTTTTTGCCATTTTTTTGTCATTTCTCCTGGAGAACAATATGCAATGAAAGCTGCAGGTGGGATGTTCTTCAACACTCAGGAACCTGTAAAGGAGTTGCCTCCAACCACATCCAAGCTCTGTATCCCAAAGCCCCAGAAGCTCCTGTTCCACACCCCAAAGCCCCAAGAGTTCCCACTCCATGCCCTCCAGTTTGATCATTGTCACCTGTTTTTTCCCTGTGGTAAGTGCCTCAAACAGTTACTGCAAGACTTTAGCTAATCAAAGCACGACGAAGCATGGGAACAATTTAGAGCTGTAGTTGGAAATAACTAAGTGGATCCCCCACAGGCACAGAAAAATTCTGATGACGAATCCTTCATGCTAATCAAGAGGTCCTGTATCTGTAATGAGTCGAGTCTCACGAATGTCCGTGCAGTGGAGCCAAGCTCCCAGTGGATTTATGGCACCATCTGCTTTGAAGGGCTCAGTCCTCCACTCCACACAGCATTTCCCTCCCTTTATCCCACAGATTGTTCTGCCTTCTCCCCAAGCAAACTGCACTTCTCCGTGCTGCCACCATGCCCATCCCACTGGCAGCCACCCACCTCCATCCTTTCTTTACACTCCAGCTCTAACACTGCTGCTGACCCTCATCTTCCCTCAGTGAGAGGCTGGATTTAACTTACATGGTTATCTTCTATTCTGGGGAAGTTTTCCCTTCTACTTCTGTTACACTGGAGAGAGGCAGCATCTGGTATCCCAACACAAACAGCCATGGCTTCCCTAAACACTGAGCTTTCAGAGGCTTGGCAGGATCCCTGATCCACACTGTGAGGAGCTGCTGGTGGCCAAAAACACTGATAAAAAGGATGTGTAAGTCCTCAACACTACCCATGATGGAAACAACTGCAGCTCTCACCGGAGGTCAGGACGCACACGAAAACAAGCCTACATGTGTAGCAGATTACAACAAACACATGGCTGAGATGCTTCCACAGATCAAATGTTGGAATCATATGATGACACATGGAAAAGTGGAGTTTAGCAGGGGGAAAAAAAAAAAAAAAAACAAAAAAAAAAAACAAGGGAGAGCCCATATGTTCAATTAGCAAGATACAAAGCTTTTGTTGTATACCAAAAATAGCAAATAAAAGTCTGTTGTCATTTTTGGAGATCCAGATGTGTTTCATTTCCAGCTTCACATCTGAACGTGTGGACCTGCCTGAAGATGAAAGGGAGGAAAGTGTGGCAATGGCTGAAGGGTATAATTACATCAAAACTCTTCCTTCCAAACAATGGGTGATCACTCTCCCCCCGCACCTCACGAGCCCAGTGCCTGCTGCTCAGCATCCACTGGGACTTAACCTGCATCCCAGAGCAGGGATGTCTCCTTGCAGAGACATTATCTCACCACCATACAGGCTGCCTGTCCCATGCACTGTCAGCCCACTGCCTTGGCTCCCATGGAGATGAAATCACAGCCCCGTGGGAGACACAGGCTGCCAGCGGGAATTCTCGGTGACAAATGAAGTCTCCGTCCTGAGGGTTGCTTTGAAACATCCCACCTTTTCAAAGAACAGTAACAGGAGCAGGATTTATGCCTCCTGAGCAGACTCTCAAAGGGCAGAAGTGGATGCCAAGTCACGAGCAGAACAAGAGCTACCTGGCCCGGGAGCGGATAAAGCAAACACCAGTCTATAACCAATAAACACAAGTTACTTAGGTAGCACTCAAACAAAACCAGATGGTCTCTTCTACTGCAGGTTTCCCTTTTCTTTTCTCATTTTTTTTTCCCCTCATTGCTTTTGAATTTAAATTATGTTCAGACAAGGAGCACTTGCCAGTGATGTGACTTCCCAGAGTTCGGGTGTGTGTCCCTGGGCTGACACACTGTCTGATTAAGGCAGTTTAATCACCCAGCCTTTGTGGAGGAGGAGAGGTGACACTGTGGATAGCACTGGCAGTTGTGTAACACGTACCCTCAGCACAGCACCTGGTGAGACTCACCCTGGTGGTCACCATCCCCATCTCCAAGCCCACACCTCCCACACAGCAACGTGCTTCTCCTCCTGGCATGGCTTGGGGCAGTATTATTATCTCTCATTCACAAATGGAAAATCTGAAACACACAGAGATTCAGTTACATGCCCAGGATCACCCAAGAAGCCTGTGGCTGAGCTGGGATTAGACCTTGGAGCTCCCCAGTCCTTGCCCAGCTCTTAACCACAACACCATCCTTCCTGAGTGCTTTCATGTAGTTATATTTATCTTTATTTAGGGTCATCTTGGCTCCCATTATGAAAAAGCACATATGGTTTCCAGTCCTCAAATTGCCTGGGTAAGGGTTAAATATTCAAATATAATGTTATTCCTGGCATTTATGGAAAAGTTTCTCAGTGCTGATTCCAAAATCCCATGGCTTTTTTGGAGCTGCTGCTCTGTATCACTGATAGTTATAAACAGGCTTGTCACTTCCATGCCTGTGAATTGATAAAAACAAAGTACTTTATCCAAAGGATTAAAATTAGGGGAAATGATGAGGATGTGGCCGTGCATTTGCATTTGCTAATGTTTTAATATGAATTTTATGACCATAAAACTGGTACCAACAGGAAGAGGGAAAGCCAGTCAGCACTGCTGCAATAACCTGTGCACACCCAGCTGAGTCCAGCTCAAATTCCTCGTGTTAGAGAACTTTATCATAAATTCTCAACTCATAAACCCCTTCCAGATCGCACTGAACAGCTGTAGTACACAAAAGGTTAATCAAAAAAGAAATGACACAACCACTAAATGCAAACAAGCCCCTCTTACCACCCCGATCTCATCAGCACTGCTGCAAAAGTGATTACTAAAAGAAATCCAAATGGCAAAGCCACTGGTTCCAATCTGTACTTAGGGGATATTCTGGGCACTGCCTCCACCTGGGGTTGTGGTTAAGCACTTTATTCCTGATTCAGCTAAACTAGAACTGCTACACTTCACCTCACAGCCCCTTTGGTTGCATCCAGACCATTCCAGCAACCACCCTGTGATGCCAAGAGAGAGGCAGCTCTTACCACACACAGGGGTGCAGGGTGCAGGTACAGTGTCCAAGGCATGTCCACTGTACTGACAGATGGTTTTACACCCTGCTGTGCATCCAAGCAACTTAATTCTTCTTGTGTTCCTGTGGTGTGTTGTACTGCTGTGGGTAAAGACCAGGGAGGAGAAGCAAAAGGGAAGATTTACTATCACAGTCTATCTTCTGGGTTAGTAATGATTGATGGACTCTGTGTCTGTATCTGATTTTTCTTTCCACTCTGTGTAATGTATAAAGGAATAAGAGGAGTGAGGAATATATCTTGCTCTCAGAGAGCAGCAGACAAACAAACCCATACTGGGGCACTGCTGCCAGCACTGGGGGCTCCCCCAGCAAGGGACAGGAGCTCCCTGTATCACCCTCAACTCCCTGCTGCTCCCTCACCAAATGCCAAACTGCCACTTTGGGGAGGTCATCATGTTTTTCATCCTTTAGGAAGGATGTGGAGCACTATCTGCACGTGTGGTTGTGGGGGGGCACTGATAACCACACCACACCACCGTGTTCCCACCCCATCTGTACCAGTGCAGGTCTAAGATACCATGTTGTGTTGTTTCTGCAACTGTTCACTTAATTCTTTTTCAAAAGATCAGCCACAAGATCCATCCAGCCAAAACAAGGAGAAGACACCACATACCAAAGGCAGTTGGAAAAAAAAACCGCTTGCTGCACTCATTAAATACTGTGTCAGACACTCACCAGGCACCACACATTTCAAAGAGCTGTCTGTTTACTCCATTGTTACTAATATTCAAGATACATTTAAAATAAATAGGTTAGGAGAGCATTTGATCTCATTGCTGCATAGTGCAGAATCCTGGCAGACTGGATTTCCTGGCAGAGTGAAGTATCCTGAGATTCCTTGAAATCTTGACTTATTCTCTCTGCTAACACCAGTGCTGCTCTGGGGAAAGCAAAGTGCTGCTGAGAACAAAAAAATCACTGTGATTCATTTTATAACTAATAGCTATGGTCCCAATTCAGCAGAGGTCCAGGAATTGAGTGTAACCATGCTCCAGCTCATTCCAGGAGCCAAAGTTACAGCCAACATCACAGGCTGCTTAAAGAGATGGAAGATTCCCCATCCCTGGAAGTGCCAGGCAGGACAGGGCTCTGAGCATCTTGATCTAGTTGAAGATGTCCCTGCCTACTGCAAGGAGTTGGACTGGAGGGCCTTTAGGTCTCTTTCACCCAAACCATTCTGTGATTCTGTCATCACTGGTGGGGTGTGAGCTCCCACCCACAGCCCAGGCTGTGCCAGCAGTGCCCACTCAGCTGTTCACCTGCCTTGCTCTTTGAATAAACCCCTCAGAGCCACTTGGGTAAAGCTGTAGCTGCAGGAAAACCTGTTCTGCACCCAGTCTGTCTGAAAAATTGCCACTGCTGTGTCCTTCCCAGCCTGTCCCCTTGTCCCTCATCACCTTCCCTCTGCTGCATCACACCACACTGTCTGTCTGCTCATACATGTGTTAAGGAAACGTGTTCTACTTGATCATTGAAACAATGCAAGAAGGAGGAAAAAAAAACCCAACCCAAACCCACAGACACCAAAAAGCTGCAGCAGCAAAGCTGAGGGGAAATGAAGTGTGGGGTTGGAAGGAGAAGGCAGGGTCAGGGAAGGGCTGGGAGCCTCTTAAACTGGCTTTGCTGTGGGATAAGATGCTCATGTAACTACACCCTTATTAGTGTTATTTTTTTAAAGCTGGATCATTTCACAGATCTGCTTTAAAAACATGTCATAAATGAGATCTGCTGCAATGGAGCAGTAATATGTGCCTACAGCTGGAGCCTGAGCAGAGCTGGGCTAATTTAGCCCAGCTGAAGACCTGAGCCTGCACTACCCCAAACTTCACTTCACCACTCCAAAGGGGGAGAAAAGTCCTAATTGCCCAAACACTGCTCTTCCCTCAAATGTGACCCCTGTCTAGAAGATTAATTTTCTTGGTACTAAAGATTAAAAAAAAAAAAATAATTAAACAACCCTCCTCCTCCGAGCCATCGATTTAATTTAAGGTTTCATTGCGAAACAGTTGGACAATGTCCAGATCGTCAAAGTTTTGACCAAAAATAGAAAGTATATTCTGCAACTGATTTTAAAGATCTCTTCTGTTTATTTACTTACTCTAATATTACCACAAGCACTCTCTAAAAAAACAAACCCCAGGGGATTCCTTGCCATTCAACCCCTGTCAGGGAGGCACCTGCACTCCTTGTCCTCACTGCTGGTGGTGATGTGCTGGCAGGGAAATCCAGGTAACTACATAAAGGGATTACCTGGCACTCTTTAACAGGGTGCCCTTCAGCTTTTTAAATATCTGAATGATTGAGAAGTGCCTGAGGAGAGGAGCAAGCCTGGTATCCCTGCAGTATCATCTTCCCACTGAAAACCACAGCACAAACAGGACTGGTGCTGTGTGAACATGGACAGGCACAAACACACAACCCAGGTGCTACTGTCCTGGGATGAAACAAGTCCCTTCTTACACACAGGCCCTATATAGGAGGGAGAAAACAAAAATAATATCCACACAGACAGACTGTCCTGTCAGAGCCTCTGTATTTTCTCCCTGGAAGAGACACAACCGCAGCTCCTGCCTCTGCCACAGCATCCGAAGCTCAGCCTCGGGCAGGTCACTCCATCTCAGAGGCTGTTCTGCAGCTGTCTCAGCTGTACAGACAGTTAATACCTCCTTGCACTGCACAGCATAATTCACTAATGCCTATAAAACAGTTGGTGCTTTCCACATGCAAGTGTGAGGAGGAGGCGGGGTGGTGCTGCGCTTTCAAGGAAATGTTCTGCGGCAATTACACTGCGAGAGACACCCCGGCCCTGCCAAATGACAGTGTTAGGAAAGTATGTAGACAAAAGCCAAAAGACAAAACCTTTTTAATTATAACTCTGGCACTTAAGCAACGAGTCATATTTACAAGCCTCTATGGAAGCGACTCGTGCTCCTGCTGATGGATGGGTTGCGGCTCGGAGGAGCTCGGGATGGCTTTGCATGGGGCTGGCACCCTCAGCAGTCACCCTGCTGGGATGGGACATGTCCCTCCCACCTCACAGAAGGGGAAAAAGGGGGTGGAAAGGGCAGAAGAAGTCCTGTCACTCTGTTTGGCCAGTGCACTAAGTGGGTCATGGTGTCAGAGGTCAGACTGGGATCCAGGGATGCCCGGCTGGACTTTCCTTCCTCCCCTACTCATGTGCCCTTCCCCATCAATGTGAAAACTGGTCCTGAAATACTTATGATCCTTGTGTTTTCAGACTTGGCTTTTCACACCCTGAATTGCTGTTGGTCTAATACTTCACATGTTTTTAAAGACATTCTAGAATTTATAAGTGTTCTGCTACTTTTAAGGGGTTGAATGTGCCTCCACTGGAAGACTTGCAATGGGAAGCAGCACTATTCCCATAGGAAAAGCAGGAATGTGACCAGAGAGGAGAGCCTGAATCACAGCTGGTGTCTCTGTCACCCTCCCAGGATGGCAACAGGCAGCATCACAACCTCCTGCCTTCATCCACCACAGCAGCAACTTCTCCTGCTCTGCCACATCTGCCTTTTTGACACGTTCTGCATAAATAATTTATTATGGAGACAGATTAAAGTTACAAGGCATTAAATCTTGCCCTTTCAGCCTCACACAAGTTTTCAGTACTTGCTGGGCCTGGGGCTTGTTTTGAGTAGCCCAGAGGGGGAAAAATCCCCAGCGCTCCCATGATATATGTTAAAATAAGCTGCTTTTCATTTCAATTTGGGGGAAGTTAAGTAAAGCAAACCCTCAGATCTAAGCTACAGGATTGAAGGAACAGGTCACAAGGAAAGGAGGAAATTCAACCATATCCACATGAATGACTTAATTTGGGTTTCTAAACCCATATCTGATTAACCAAAGACTTCCATTTTCATCTACTGACTACATTAAATATAAACAGACATCCATCACTGAGCAAACCCAATAATTACTATCTGTTGAAGCCATCACTTCCATGCCATTTGGCAGAGATCTTTCCATGAAAACCCCCTAATTTGGCATTTTGGGGCTGTGAGAGACACAGCACTACACTGTGGCAGCCCTGTGGGTCACTCCACTCATGGGAAGAGCCGAAGGGCATCCACTTCTTTTAAACCCCTGAGCATCAATATAGTGTAGTAGAAGCATAAAACTCTGGCCAGATCCTTTGAAAGCCACCAAGCCACTTCCTTTTTTCCCCTTTTTCTCTGGAACAGCTGCACCCAGTGAACTCTCTGTACACTCAAGAGTCAGGCTGAGATTTTTGGTCCAAGTTCAGACTCATGACACAACAGCCTGACTGAGGCAAAATGTAAGGACTTATCACCAGAGCCATCCTCTGGGAAGCTGTTTCAACACTTGGCTTTTGTGCTTAATAAGCTCCTTTTCAGAACTGCTGCTATCTGTGAAAAATCAGAATATGGGGCAATGTTACCCAGAGATGTGAGGACTCTCTAATAGGTGAAAATGTCAGTAATAGAAATACATTCTAAGAAACAATTACACTGGGGTGGAGGGCTGATATTCTGGAAATTACTTTGATGAACTTCAAAAAAAGGTAGTTGGGAGCTGGATTTCTCAGAGGGACCATTCTGCTGAGCAGCAGAGAAGGGACCACAGATAATCATCATCTTCTGGTGGCCCTTCCATGACTTTTGAAACTGAGTTGAGTCCCAGTCCACTTAACAAAAGCATCCAAAATACCAATCAAAGCCCAACCAAACCACATAATATGCTCCAGTTTTACATTCCAAAAGAGTTTTTGCAGTTGTCATTAGATGGCACTTTTGTTTGTGAGCTGAGCAGAGACACCAGAACCAGAGCAATTACACAGAAATAGGATTTCAGGCTATTTCTCCCTCTAAAACTGGTCCCTGTACACTGGGATGGACCCTCCCACCTGCCCCCAACCCAGACAAAGCCATCCTGAGCACAAGGCTACCAACACAGTGCCCTCATGACCTCCAAATTCACTCATTTTAATAAAACATGCTACTCCAGCCATCTGACATTTATTATGCTTAAGCAACATAAAATAGAAAAGAAATATCTATGACCAGAAACAAGCCTTCAACTCACTTTTATTGCCAAGGTCCTGAAATTCTTTTTTTCCCCTTTTCTCTTTGCTAATAACTGCCTCCCTGCTCCACCTTTCTGCTGCAATATTGCAGGAAATTCCCAGAAAGAAATCCTAATGTGGATGGCAGCTGTGCAGTTGAAAGCTGAACAAGGCTTTATTTCAGGGGTTTGAGCTGAACTGAACATTCCTGTGTCCTGCTCTGAAGGGGACAGACCCTTTTCCTGCTCCTTTACAGAGTTTTCTTCATGGAAAGGGTGGTCAGGCATTGGAAGGGGGTCCCCATCCCTGCAGAAGGAGTCCCCATCCCTGGAGGTGTCCAAGGAAGGACTGGATGTGGCACTCAGTGCTCTGGGCTGTGGGACAAGGTGGGGACTGGTCAAAGGTTGGACTTGATGATCTGGGAGATCTTTTCCAACCTCAAAGATCCTGGGATTCAGAGAACTTCCACAGCAGACTGAGTGTGCAGAGAGACACATGCCCACTCTGGGAAACCCTGGAGCACCAAGGTGATGCTGTGGGATGTCAAACCCCACCTGTCAGAGCGATCCTGCTCCAAATCTGGGAGCCAGGCAGCAGAGCAGAGGAGCTGTGTCTTTAAGCCCAGAGCCCTGTGCCCATATATCACTGCTCCATGCTGCGGTGGCTTTCCTGCCTGCTGCTCAAATTTGTCCAATTAGACACGGCCCCACAGGGTGGAATTCAGTGTGAAATGTGCCTACTGATGTCTGCAAATTAACCAACACAGACATGCTGCTTTAAGGCCTGCAAGTGACAGGCAGAAAAAATGCCTGCCTGGGACAAAAGCAGGAGGAGTGGCTGTGCAAAAGCCCGGATCAGCCTGTTAAGGGATTCCCAGACTCAGCCTAGGTAAAGTGTGTGAGCTGCCGTGGCACTTCGCACCTCAGGCTGTGCTGTCTCACACCACTGACCCCTCCATGGCGACATAAGTCTCAAGAAGAAGCCAGGATTATCTGTCTAAGAGTCTTACATGTGTCATGTAAGGTCAGGTGCCAACTGCAATGTAAATTAGTAGTTAAGGCTATTGGTAGCTAGACAGATGCTGGGAGCCTCAATTAGAAAGAAAAGTCAGATTATAGTAATTAAGAGGTACAAGAAATGCTTCAGGAGCTAAATACCTAAACTGCCTCCAGTGCTTTTTTTTTTTTTTTTTAATAAAGCATGCATTCCTGAGCTCTCCCAGATTCTGCTTGGAACATCTCTGTAGACTCCAAAACTGGTTTCCATGCAGGCAAAAATCCCTGGCTTGCTGGTGTCAGAAGGAGCAGAAGGGGATTTTGGAGGCAGGGGTCTGTACTGGGCAGAGCACACCACCAGCCACTGAGTTTGCTGCACAGCTGCTACAAAAGGGTGAGCTCTTCATCTTCTGCCATCAATGGCTCTCACAGCTTTCCAAACACACATGTAATTTAATAATTTCTGCTTTGAACGTTGTTAAAGAGGAAGAGTGACAGCTCTGTCTCCTTTGAAAAGAGCTCCTACTGCTGCTGCTCTTTCCAGATTCAGCCCACAACTCACCAGGAGCACAAGCACTTAAAAGTTGCTGATGCCTGGTGACCTGACTCCATTCTATGAAGACCTGTAATATCTGCAGCACAGAAAAAAAACAAAATTATGAGTCTGCTTTTAGAGACAGGCAAACCAGTGGGGAAAGTCTAAATGATACAGCCTGGGGCCCAGGTGAGTTTGAGGATGAGCTGAGAAGCGTCCCATAGCATCCCACCTCCCTGCTTTAGACACACAGCATTTGATTTTTATTCACTTCTTAGCACCTTTCCTCGAAAGATTTGTCGTATCTGGCCGCTGACATTGAGAGATTTGGATATTCAGCCAGCTGAGAAAAGCACTAAAGACTTCAGAGCCACCACGATTTAAGAACTGTGCTTAAATGCTTTCCTCAGCCTGGAGGAAGTTAAGCAGGTGCTTAAGGATATTCTGGAAGCCAGGGCGGAGCAGTGACCCCGGTGGGATGGGAACTGTGGGCACCACTGGCCCCACGGGGTGTGTCTCACACTTCAGAAAGCGTTAAAACACGTGGAAAACCACACACTTGGCTTCCTTATCAGGGCGCTCCAGCTTTGAAGAAACCACTCACTATTTTTAAGTGGTTTTCCTTTTTTTTTTTTTTTGAGGCCAAAAGACTGTAATGGGCTTGTGAGAGCTCTGTGAGACAACAGTAGCACCTACAAAGGACTGAGGAACACTTATGTCAACAGGGAGCTCAATGCTAAGGCAAGCACTTCAAAATCCTGAGAAAATTCTTCCCAAATAGTTTCATGTTTCAGTTTGCTGTGTTTTCAAAATACCCCCCTTCGGGGGAGGGGATGCTCCTTGTTATTTTACAAATCATTCTGTATTTTCACAGCCATAAATCATGGAAGGAATTGACAATCTCCTGACGTTGATTAAATGGCAGCTGATCCCTGAAATTTTATTACCATTGTTTGTACAACACCTAAGGTTCCCAAATGCTGTTATGCCTTGGACAGCCCTATAAAAATCCTTTGCTCACACTTTCCTGCACAGCAAATGATTATGAATAAAGCTCAGAAAGAGAGTGGAACAGAAAACACTGTTGCTGCCTTGCAGGTGTAACACTTGAATGAGGTAAAAGAGAATCATGTAAAATACACAGTTGATGTCAAAGGATAACTGGATTTTTTTTGTTCCAAAAAAAAAGCATATTTATGGGAAGAGTATTACAGTGCTACTGTATGACCTTCCCACCAGAGGCAAAGGCCCTGAACTGCCCTGTTATGTTGAAGGATGCCCGAGACAGAAGCATCAATCACTTGGGTAAGTGCAACTATCTCTGTGGTTTTACTTTTCTATGTTATTTAGAATCATAGAATAGTTTGGACTGAAAAGAACCTTCGAAGGGAATCTAGTCCAACACCCTGCCATGGGCAGGGACACCTCCCACTGTCCCAGGTGGCTCCAACCTGGCCTTGGACACTCCCAGGGATGGGGCAGCCACAGCTTCTCTGGGCAACCTGTTTCACCAATTTCTTGGTGAAAAGGCAATTTTTAGCAGTGAATTAAAGCTCTGGAAAAGCTGCCCATCAGCAGAGCCTCTCTCTCCAGCCCTACCAGCAGCAAAGAGGATACTTGGAGGAAAAACCACTTGGGAGCTGGCAGGGAGGAGGAGCTGCTGGCACGGGCAGGGAGTCCCTTCCTGCAGGAACAAGGAGCTCTTGGTTATCAGCAGGGATAGGGCTAATTGAAGACCCTGTCTTATGCTCACAAGTTTTGCCATAGGACACAGAGCACAACCAACTCCTTTGTAATTTAGATCACAAGTTACAGAGATATTATCCTGTGACGACGGAACTTCCCTTGTGCAACAAGCGAGGCCTGAACACGGGCGAGGGGAAAGACTGGAAAGTACTGTTAACATGAACCTTTGGGAGGGTTTCTGCGTATTTTTGTCACCCTTTTGTCCTTTCAGAAGCTGTGTGGATAGTTAAGGCTGGGCTGACTACGTTATCTTATGTACTAAATCCGCCTAGATCTGTAGATGATGTCTTAGGGGGTGAAAAAGATTAATAAGGAATCACTCCAATGGCTTTAGGACAGCTAAGAATCTTAACCCATTTAACCTCCCCTAAAACACACAATCAGATCAGAGGAAGTTGTAGGAAACTCATTTCAAAGACTCCAGGCGACACTTTTTAGGTCAGATTTACAAAGCTCATTAGAATGAAGGTCTGTTACTTTAGATTTTAATACTAAGACATACTAAGAAACCCTCTTGCCCCATTTAGGAAACATACAAAGCAAAGAATGCAAATTTTAAAAAGAAACTTAATCTTAATGCATGTGTTCTGCCACCAAATCTGAGTAAAACCCTCCTAGCTTATGTTCTTATGGAAAATGGGGGAAAACACATCAAAAAGGGACAACAAATGCCTATTTATTTACATATTTTTATCCTTTGAAGTAGCACATGGGATGTGCAGGGAATAGGATTCTTTGCAAATTGTATTTGTTTTGGAAGAAACAGCACTATTTAAGTACAATGAGTTACTCTTTTTCTTTTTTTTGTCCCTGTCACCTTATTAAAAATCTGTTTTTCCTGAAGGTGTGGGAGGAGCTGGAAGGATGTTCATGGACTCATGGGCACTGGTGAACATCCACTCACTGATCTGGGTCAGGTCCACACACAGCTACAAAGAGAGGGGAAGGAATGAGGGTGGTCAAGGCTCCTGCTCTGTTTTATGCAGAAAGCACAAGAACTGAAGGCGAGATCTGGCTGATCTTCTTTGTGATAAGACAGTGCCTCTTAAGTAGAGGAATTAGGACAGAAAAACAAGGAAAAAATACAAGAAAAGCATGTCATTACAAACCCTAATATGATTGTACATATCTGGCCAGATTTTGGTGGAAGGGAAATAGTATCTTCAACTTGAAATAAAAAGGAAGAGATTACTTTGTGCAATACCAGAATGACAAGCCATCAAAATTCTGTGGTTAATTAGGAGGAAAAAGTCCTGTGTAGAATGAGGTAGATGGCTTGGCAAACCTTAAGTTTAATCTTGTGATATCTCCTAATAACAAAAGGCCTCCATGATATATCAAACAAATTTATAAATGTATGATCAATGCATTTGACATGTTATTTAATTATGATTCTTCGTGACAGAGACAATATGAAAAACTAGTGTCAACATTCTGACAGTGGAATAAATAAATAGATGTAATTATTTCTCATACTGATCCCAGATGAATTGTAATGTATCAGGCCAGACTGCAGACCAGAGTTCTAAGGTTTCCTTAATATGATAGAGTTTGATGTAAGGGGTGTCATGTATCCAATATTTTGCTGTTTTATTAGAATAAAAAGCTCTCTGGGGATTTCAAGTTCAAATGGTCACAAGTCTCTCCCTTCCATTGCTATTGTGCTTAATGCAAGGATAAGCACTGAAATATGTTTAGAAAAATGCTAGTACAGCTGGAAAAAGCCAAACATTAGCCTGCATGAATCTGAAAAAAAACCCCAAAACCACCCTGTGGTTGTTAAAAATTTACCCTCAGCTGTGATTTTTGGTAATTTTTCACTACCCTAAGCACATGCCAGTCTTGGAAGGGAGGTTTGGCCACACCAGATACGTGATGTGGAAAGGACACTTCTGAGGGTTAGGCTGAGCCTGGAGGTTTTTGCAGGATAAACCCACTCCCTGGGCCTCGACATTCCTTCTTGAGGAGAGCAAGGAGCTGGAGCGGCGGGTCGGGCCGAAGGCAGCCAGAACACTTGTGGCCATTATCACACAGACAGGAAAGAATGCACTATCTGTTCCCTTGGCCAAGAGAAATTAGAGTTAACATTTAACATGAGGGAACGGACTTCAAAGGCAAAGCCAGCTGGATTTNACCACTTGGGAAACAATGGTGAAAGAATAATAGAAAAGAATAGTAATAACAAAAAGAATAATAACAAATTAGCAGTCAGGCACATGCTCCACCTTTATAGCAATTCAGGGCATGCCTTGTTCTTTACAGTGAGAGGATGGGCAAATGAAATAAAACAAAGCCACCAGGACTATAAGTAATCAATATTTCCAGGAGATTCCCCACTAACACCTGCAGAACCACATTTTCTTCATGGACTAAATCTCAAATCCAACACTGCCTTGTGTGGAGTCAGTGCCAGATTTGGAAGCAAAGCCCAAACCTTTCTCACTTCATAGGAAACCACTCGAGCAGGCAGGGGATGGTTCAGCTGGGTTTATTTCTGAACCTAAACTACCCCAGAGATCCTTTCAAATCTGTTGATACAAAAACACTGATGTACCTCGTCCTTCCCCTGCCAGCTGCTGCTTTGTACACAGGAGATCAACAGTGTTTTAGTCAAAAACTTGTATTCCCATAAACTGCATCAATTAAATCTGCTAAGTTTAACACAGGTCTAATAATGATACTCATTACTACTATGAGTATCGAAACTGTCAGATTATGCAGAAATATAGTTCTGTCCTTCCTTGATGAAGTCAATGTCTCCAGCAGGAGCTACTGTTCCATGGGGGTTCTACAAGAAATAACTATCTAATTTATTATTGAATTTCTCAACATTTTGGCAATTATATGGCCACTGCTTGTTTCATTTTTTAAAAATGCCTTTTGAAGGCAGCAAACATTTTGCTCTCAGCCATCAGCAGAAGAAATGGTAAGATACTGGTGAGAACCTGAGAGGAGCAGACTTGAAATTACCTGCAGATTAAACAAGGAGTGGGCTAGTCCTGCCCTTGGCTCCCTCCAAAGCAGCCTGGATCCACATAAATCCTTGACCTGCCCATGGACAGAGCAGGGCCAGAAATATCTGCAATGTAAGGGAAGGACACCAGTAACTTCTGCATGGCAGGAATTTAAAAAGGAATACACTAAGGAGTAACAGAGAACACAAATGTTGCTGCAAAGCGAGTTATAGACAGCCTTGCATGAAGCAGCAGGGTAAGATTTGCTGTTTTGAAGTACAACCCAGCCCCTCAGTTGTTAAGCAGATGATGCTAGTTTTAACAAATGAAGCTGGATTAATTTAAAGTATTTAAAGTGATCAGCAGCCCCTGGGCTAAGGAACATATGCCATTTTCTTCCAAGTTGGTGTTTCGACGAAAACATCCTGCCAATCTGGGCTGCTGGGGCAGGGAGCTACCTGTCCCCTTGGCTACCTGCCCCTGCCCCTCAGAGTGGCTGCACCAGCAGCTGCCACAGGATTAATGGACAGCAACCTTCTGAGAGATGGATTGGGAAGGTCAGGGAGATGCAAACGGCCGTGACACGTGTCATGGATCACTGTCTGCTCTGCCCACCGCCCTCCCCGCCCGCCGCCGGCAAATGGCACAGCTCGCCCCAGCCAGCCCACTTAGAGGGCTAATGGGTAAATGCATAAAACTATTAAATGCATAAGAATCCTCTTCACCAAATGGCAAAACATAATGAAAGTTTAAACGGTTAATTGAATAAACCTCTTAAAGACAGAGTGCACCAGGGCGGGGTGTTTAGCGGTTCCCCCCATTAGGTGCTGCGGGATTCCCGAGGCACGGAGCGGTGTGGGATGTGCCTGGATCACTCTCTGCTCACAAAACTCAGGCTCAGCACCGTGATCATCACTCTGAGCTGCTTTTTTACCACTGATTCCAAATGCAGAAAGGCCTAAAAATGTTATTAATGGCTGGTTAAAGGCAATGAGCTCCCACCTGCTCTGGGTGCAGCGCTGCCTGGGCTGGGAAACCCTCAGAGGAGCAGCCTGAGTTAAAGACACAACCAAGCAGATAAGAAGCCAGGAATTCTTTAGAAGGATGGGTTGTTCTGGTTGGATTTGGTGATGCCAAAGCCTGTGGATGCTCCATCAGCAGAGCTCCACAAGCAGCTGCTGTGCCTCGAGCACGGCCCTGAGTAACATCCCAGGATTTCTGGCCTTTGACAGTCACACAAACTTCAGAAGACTGTGAACTAAATAGAATCCCCCAAATACAGCATTTTGGTTTCATTTCAGACTATTTTTGACACAAAATCTCCTTGTTGCTGTTTCCAAGGGGTGGAACCTGCAGCGATAATTGATGTTTTGTGGAGATTTCCTGGGCAATAACTGGCTTCTCCGGAGATAAGCACTGCCTTTGGCCTCACGGTTTATCCTCCCAGCAACAAGATTACTGCCTCATAAAACAATTGAAAAGCTACAGTACTATTATCCTTTAAACAGTAAAAGAAGAAAAAAAAAAAGTGATTTATGAAAAATAACATGATCCTCCATAACCAGAGCCTGAGCGACAGCAATTCCAGCGACAGTAACTAATCTAATGGTGCATTAGGGCAGCACAGAGAAGTAGATTTGGCCACAGAACCAAAGTCATTAAAGATCAGACCAGATGCATTCACAGTTAGGAAATGCTCTGGCCTTTCTGAGCACAGGATAAGCTGCAAGTTGTTTTATGGTTCAGTATCTCTGTTGTAAACAATAGGACTTTTTGGATAAATCAATGGCTGACATTGACAGGACAGAAAACTTGGGGAGCTGAGGGTGGCTTTGAAATCCAGCTTTCCAAAGCTAAGCTAAGAACAACAGTCAGATCCCATCCCCAAATAAATCTGCATTAAAGTATACTAAAACAAACATTATGCAATGAGAGTCCATTATGCTCCTTTTTTTTTTTTCTGACTGATATAAAGGCTGTATTTAATGCATACAATTCCCAGCATATTCAAGTAGTGCACATGTAATAAATACTTTCATGGTGTCCAGGAGCACCATCAAAATGGGACCTCCTGGATGTGTGGAAGAGCCACAGGACAGCAGATAAAACCTGTAAGTGCAATGACAAGTGGGGTTACTAGTCCTGGTAACTATTAACTCAGATTCACAGTGAGAGGTGCTCCCTGTTCAGCAAAAAAATTGTAAAAAAGGCACAGGAAGCAATTTCAGGGCCCAAAAAATAGAGCCTCTGGGATGGAAGGTCACTAAATAAGACCGATTACTTTGTGGCACTTAAGTCTCCAAAGGGGAATCCAGGAAAACAGTGCTGGATCTGGATCAAGATGCTCCAGTGCCAGGAGTACACTGGGATATTGTTAATGGGACACAGGGAGCTCAAACATAAATAGTGAGCGGGATTTTCCTTGCGTTGGCTACAATACATATGTTTGTTCAAGAAAAAAATAGCTGGAGCAAGAAGACATGCACGTCTGGTGTCGAAGAAAAGCCTGTTTGTGTCAGGCACAGTGGAGAAATTGTTCCAGAATAGTTCATCTTTAAATGAAGATCCCCCTAATGATGCTGCCAAGGTCCGTGGCACTTGGGTTTTTGGCTGTGGAAGTGCTGCAGCACAAGTAAAATCCGCCTTGGTCCGGGCCTTAACCATGGATATCTGACATTTCACTGTTTTCAAGGATTGGTTCAGCTCCTTTCTTTGTCACCACTGGTGCCATTGAGCCTCATCCTTCCTCAGATCCCTTGGCTGGATACCACGTACCCAAGAGAAGTGACCACAGTAAAGGCAAAGGTAAAAAAACCAGGAGTTCAATCCCAGTTAAATAAAGAGTTCAGAAAGGGCAGCACTTGTCAAATGTTAAAAATTGGATTCTGGGTCCTAATCAATGAACACAGTTAGCAGTAAGAGAGCTAAAATGTTCCCTATCTTCCTCCTGTGTTGACTATGAGCCCTCCCATCCCTATGTAAGTGTCTCTCCTACCACTGACAGGTGAACGATGTCTCCTCAGGGCAGTGCTGCCCCTAAACCTCACCACACTCACACTGCTCCAACACCTTCTGCAATAAANATCAGGAGTAAGAGAGCTAAAATGTTCCCTATCTTCCTCCTGTGTTGACTATGAGCCCTCCCATCCCTATGTAAGTGTCTCTCCTACCACTGACAGGTGAACGATGTCTCCTCAGGGCAGTGCTGCCCCTAAACCTCACCACACTCACACTGCTCCAACACCTTCTGCAATAAAAGGG
Source organism: Neodrepanis coruscans (assembly GCA_013400695.1). Classification (NCBI taxonomy): domain Eukaryota; kingdom Metazoa; phylum Chordata; class Aves; order Passeriformes; family Philepittidae; genus Neodrepanis; species Neodrepanis coruscans. Next base: position 27,782 of record VYZS01064179.1, read on the forward strand.
AAAGACTCCCTCCCAAAGCCTGAGTTTTGGTCTTTATGAGCCCAGAAATGCCTGTAATTCACTACCAACATTTTTCACTCGTGACCTCTTTATTTGGAGTTCCTGATTTTCTTCATTACGTGTTTCTAATTTATCACAACCTGAAGTGCTTCAAAAGCCTTTCACGTTCTGACACAACCATGGCCAAGGTATTCCAATGAAATCTCTGAGCTGATTCATATTCTCTCCCCTCTGACACCAGAGGTTTATGTAATTTAGGAATAACAAATCTGCTAAAATTAATGGTTGAAGGGCAAGGCATTCTCTTTGTCACATTATATATAATGCTCTGGTTCAGCAAAAGAGTAGCTGGATTATTTTGATTCTTTACTCCTAGTTAATTACAATTAAAAGTAAGACTGTAATTACCTTTCTTGTAAACTTTGGCCTTAAGTGCTGAGCACAGCAAAACAGGAGGAGGCTTGGTTAACCTCAGTGGAAAAAAAAATAAAGGTTTTCTTCTGAAATAGCTGAAGCCTGGGCATTCAGGGGGAACGTTCCTGGGAGGGTGAGACAAAGGCAAACCAAAAGCCAGAATCAGACAGATCATTTATAAACCAACAAAGCTTCAGGTGGGAGGGGGGGGGTGGCAAAAGGACTCACTGACCCCCAGGCAGCTCAGATGGACACACTGTGTTTCCAATGGCTGTGATTTTCAGCCAAGAGAACTCAACACAAACCTTCCCCTCTTTCTACTTCTCACTTTTTATTTATTTTAACAGTTCACTGCTATTGTTTGCCTGGGGAAGGCAGCAGCTCCCTGTGCCTGCTGCACAGATCTCCAAGGGATTCCCTGTTTCCCTCTTGCTGGGGGTGCTGCAGCCTGGACAAACCACCCACCTTGTCCCGACTCTGCTGATGGGAACTCGGGGTCCTACACTGCCAGTGGTCACTTCAAACACGAGATTTTTCCCTTTCTTTGAAGACAGAAAAAGCATCTCAAGGCATTTTTAACACCAGCAAAAAGGACTGTGCAGAGGCAGGATCTTTCTAGGAAAATAGATGCATCCAGGTTGTTCTGTCCCTGGGCAGACCCATGGAGAGGCTGCTTGTGAAGCTGCAGAACTGCCTTGCCAGGAAAGAACAATCCATAGGAAAGGGAGACTGTATTTTATTCCATGGCCATGTCTGTGCCAGGCCCAACCCAGCCTGGATGCACAAGCCAAGAGCTGGCACTGGGAGAACACCCAAGGGCTCCCATTGACTCCCACAAACACACCATTGTAGCTCAGTGGCCTTGGGACAGACGGACACACAGAGGGGAGGAAGGAGGGAGGGAAGGAAGGAAGGAGCTCTGGAAGACAAAGTTGTTCTTTGGACAGCAATTATAGATATTTAGAGCCTTGAATTAATAGGCACAGGAGGAACTTTTGATTTGGCAGTGTGTAAACACTTCCCAATCTATGATTCAACACTGGAGATTCTGGACAACACAGAATAGGCTCTGTCATAAGCACCATCATTTTTTTATTATTATGGAGAGAATCTCTAAAATGTAAGTACATTAAGAATTCCATTTCTCCAGAAAGAATTAATTTCTCAAGCGTTCCATTTCTCCAGAAGATTTTCTTTGGTGTCTTTTTTAAATCTTTACAAGCATTTGTATATAGGTTTAGTAATAATAAGTGTAGGAGGAAAGAAACATAAAATAACCCAAATCCCTGCCCAACAAATGCTGCTAGTACATAAACTTTATAAATACAATGTTGGCAGATTCCGATATATAAAAAGGTAGCTAAAAAAAAGTAAGAGCCATAAATAATGCCAAGTAATAAAGGAGGTGAATGTTTTTGTTATTAGATTCTTTCATTGTATAAATCTGTTTAATAAGCTGGCTAGGAATCATTGATAGAAAACAGACTGCTCATGGTGTTACAGATCAACCTGCTCTAAATGTTCTTTCCTACACTCTGTGCCAAGCAATACTTTTTTACAAATACAATTTAAAAATTGAATGTTCTTTCATCATCCAAAGGGAGCAAACGGCACTAAAAATCAGAATGCACCTTTTGAAGAAGGCACAACACGTGTCTGTATCAGCAAAGCACAAAATCTTTGTTTTCCAAGCATGTAAGTCTGCCTGCTGTGATTCAGAGTAATTAATTCCATACATCTGATTCGTCAACTGTGATCAGTGGATGTGTAAAACTCTTGATTTAAAAGTCTTATTTCCCAACATGTGTGTATTTTTGGAAAGCCCTATCATATATTTTTCTTCAGAAGTTCATGTAAAAAGTCTGCAGGAACATTGCACTGTAATGAAAACTAAATGTTGTGAAATGTTATTGAGGTCAGTGATGGGTTTGTGACGTTAATCTTTGTACACTATTGGTTCTCATTACTGTGGGGTATTTTTGGTTTTCATTATTCCTAGAGGAAAGGACAGAAAAAAAAAAATCAGATGCCATAACCCAAATAAGGAAAAAAGGGATAAACACTCAAATGCAAAAATGAAGATGATAGTACCAAAAAATAAAAAAGAACTCCTTAGGACGTTATTGGTTAATAAACTGCTGAACTTAAAAAAAACCACATTAAAATGTTAAAATGAAGACAGGCTTTTGTGCATTATTATCACACAGACATCCTTATTTCTGCTTTACATTTTTTAATTGCTGCATCAACTTCTAGAACAGGTGGTTTAAAAGGGCAGCTCTCAATATCCTCATAATCATTTCACGTTCTGATCCCAGTCCTGATCTGAGCCCAAACAGCTCCAGTTTCAGTGGCTCCTCAATTCTGGGAACTTCACCAAGTGGTGCTCAGAAGGACACTGAGGTCTCCAGTAAAGAGTCCATTCTCAGAGTAGACCAGAAAGAAAAATTGTATGACCAGAAACAGAGAAATTCGGCCAGGACATGATCATTAGTTGAATTTACAGGGAGTAGATTTGCACCCAGTGCTAAACCTCAGCTGATCTGAGGGCAAGAGAGACTCTGCCTATGCAGCCACTCCCAGAAATTCCTCACACACGCCCAGGTCAGGATTCCCTGTGCATCACACCCACCCTGCCAGGAAAGCCCCAGCACCTCCCCAGCTGGGTCCTTACACCACACCAGGACACACCATGGCCCACCACTGAGCAGGAAACAAGCTTTAAAAACTGAAATAACCCCTTTTCCGAGTAACAGCCTATTCTCTAATGAGATGGAGATTTAGCAGAGGGAGCCCTTGGAGAAAGTGAAGCAGACAAAGAGGGCAGAAATCAGCAAACACTGAGAACCAAAGCTCTCTCTGCCCATCAAACTAATGAGGTGTGTCCGAGCACTCGAGTGCTCCGGGAACAGGACACAGAGACTTTCAGCTCTAAATCACTCATTTAAATCAGCCCTGTTTGTCAGGGCTGACTGTGGTCACCATGTGACTCCTGTGCCACACAGAATTTGCTGGTGGTCTCACCCTCATTCATTCCTATGGGAAAATGCAGACACCGTGGTCCTCCTTCCTGGCATCCTCAACCCAGGGCATGGATGGAAGTGGTGGGTCACACTGATCTCACACCTCCAGGTAGGGAGAACAGCTCCTTTTACCCTGTCACAGAGTCCTGTGGAGATACAGAGACCTCAGGGAGCTTCAGCTGCCACTTTCACACCTCCCACTCTTTTCACTGTGCTGATGAGCACTGTTCATAATACTCCCAGGAATGCAAAGATTTCCTGAAGTGTTGTGCACAAACATCAGAATATAATCCTCAGAGCTTCAAAGCCAATCCCAGCAACTAATCCCACAGATAAACAAAGCTAAATCTCTATTTGCCTGCAAAAATAATGAGCAAACATTAGGGATATCAGAGTACTGGAGGTCCTCAGTCTTCTGAGGGAAGACCTCAACTTTCACCCAATTCATACTGTGAAGCCCAAATCTACTGTAAATTATAAAAATGTAATTAAAATCGGGAAAATGGATATAGGCAAACCTTTCAGAGCAATTCTGCTGAGATTCATAGCTGTGCTAGCCTTCATTTCAATGAGCTGTTTGCAAATCTTGTACTCCTAGCATGGCACTTCAGCCATCTGCCTGGCCTAAGTGCTTCTTCATGCTGTATAGAATAGATTTATAGCTCAAATCCCTACTCAGGGTATAACATTGTTGGTCAGGTTGTCTATGACATGCTCAGGCTCTCTCTAAAATAACAGCATTAAACATGGTTCAGTCTCAGGAGATACTGAGATGGGTTTAGGCTCTGCTGTTGCAAAGAACTCCTCCAACAGACATCAACCTATAGATTTACTGCTAGAAAAGAGGAACCACTCTTTTGTGACACTGTGGCCAAAAGGAATGGAAATCCCTGTGGGAAAGGGAACTAATCTGCAAAGGTGTCACTCCAGCTACTGATGATCACACTTGCTACAGCAGCAAGGCAAAAAAAAAAGATGAATCAGGTGGTTGCCAAAGATCTGCTGAATAATTAAAGGAAGTAACACACTGCAAAACAGAAAGTTTTCATTTCTTTCAGACAGTTACAGTGCAAGACAGTTTAGACCCCAGCCCAAAGCACTCGAGCAACTTCGTGCATCCCCTCAGGACTTCTTGTGTGGATAATGTTCCTCAGAGGAGACACCACCACGGAATCTGCTGTATTGGTTTCAAGATTTTCCAGCTGATGAGACTAAGAGCCTGTCTGAAATACAACCAGGACACAGCACTCACCAGAAGCACTGCTGCACGACTCCCTCAGTGTGAGGGGAATTCTTCACCTACATTACTCTTATCAGTATCATTTCTTCCTCAGACTTTTTGTTAAAATTAACATCAATTCCAATGTCAACCATAAATACTAACCCAGGGCCAGAACACCATAAGCCACAGTGACTACAAAGCAATGGTTCTGTATCTCAACCCCTGTGACACCCAAGTTCACCCAACTTTTGGGTAACAGCACACGTTCTTTCGATCCCACCATCAACTGAGCATGAATTTGGTGGGTTTCTGAGAGCATCCTTTAAAACCACCCATATTTTGAGGAAGATTCCTTGAAAACAACAGTTTCCACTGTACTTCACGTGGTGGTTCATAACCAAAGCTCTGAGTAAAGGCAGTTCTTGGAGGGACCATGGAAACCCAGCTCCAGTAGCTGTTTCTTCTTGTAGCAACAAGCACTTGTGGCATAAGCAAACACTGGGAGCTGATGACATGTCAGATATATGAGTGTTTTCTTTATCAGTAAATGTTTGCTGATTGGGACTCCCCTGAGTTGAGGTTTCCTCTTTTTTTTCTCCTTCAGATTTATTGATTGGTGCTGATAATGGCAACTCAACTTTTTTTTTTTTTTTCTCACTGCCAACCAGCAGAATCAAAGGGGAAAAATCAGGGAACAAGGAAGAAAATTGGTGTCAGTGGAACAACATTTGCCTTAAGAACACGAGGGTGGGAAGTGGCAATGTGTTCAGGAAATGACATGTCAAAACCAGTAAAAATATGTTGAAGTGGATATTAATGGATGCTTAAATCACCCTGAAATTCTTAAAGAAATACAAATCTGTGCTACTTCGAAAATGTAGACCCAGGTGGAGAATAGAACTGTAAGGAACCTACTCTTGCCCTATTACTATTAAATGAAGCCCAAGTATTCAGTAAAATTAGATAGTGAATAATTCTAAACTCAAGGAAATAATGGAATGGAAATAAAGGCTCTGAGTAACTTGGTCTAACTTGGTGTCCCTGCTCATGGCAGCAGTGATGGAATCAGATGATCTTTAAGGTCCCTTCCAAGACAAACCATTCTGTGATTCTGTGATTGGAGAGCCTCTATTTTTATTTGAAATGGTAGTAAACGGAAATCTGGGATTTTCTGCGTAATCTAATGATTTATTTTGCATGGCAAAGTCACGTGGGTCTGGCAATTACAAATGGGTTTAGGGATCAAATGGAAGGAGTTTTCTTGCTGAGATTCAAGTTCAAGGCTCTGTTCTTCCTTTGCAGTCTGAGAGCCTGAACCAATGCTCAGCAGAGCTGGGAGTTGTGTGTTAACAGAGTTTTCCTTATCTCTTCCAGGAACAGCACAGTAGAAGGGAAGCACAAAGTAAATCCTCATTTGCTAATCTGGTAAATGTTATAAAAAAAGTAAAAAAAACCCCAAATCCTCATATTTGTCTGGTTTATCTCACTTCAAAGATCATGGAGCAGGAGAAGGGATTTTGGAGATGTAGGGAGAAGCTATTTTTAAAAGCAGTCACAGGACTGTGAATTAGGTTTCATGGAAAACGTGTTCCAGAGGTTTTGGCTGTCTCGTATCTCCAAACTCGATTCTTTCAAAGAGTTCTTACAGAGAATTAATAATAAGTGACAATGAGACTTGGACACAGATCTGATCAGGAAATGAGACAGAGAAGTCAGGCCAAAACTGGGTGTTGAGGCTTCAGCCACTGTCAGGACTGGTCAGTGCCCTCCAGGTTCTGTCCCTCCCTGTTCACACCCATGTCTGGCTGTGGCCCTGCTGGCAGAAGGAAGCAAGGGAGAAGGAAACAGAGGAAAGGAGAGGGTCAAAAATGGAAAGGGAGAAGTGGTTTTAACAGGTGACCCCTCAGATGAGAGCACCCAGCTGCCAACAGGACTGGGAGGCTCAATCCCTTTATTCTCTGACCCAGGACAGAACTTGGGAAGAGTTTGGTGTCTGCTGTGCCTGGCTTCCAACAAAACAAACTTCAAAGGAAACTGAATTAGGCCAATGTCAAGAGCTTTCCAAAGTCTCACCCTTAAATCCTTAGTGCTTGTAACTCTTCCTGAAGGAAAGCAGACAGTCAGGTCTGTGTGTCCACAGTCCCTCAGTTAAAGGGACTGATCCTGGGTGAGCCCCACACTTGAGTTTACCCTCTGAAAAAGCCTAACCTTGCCTGATTTTCAGCAGTGGGCCAGTTTGTGTGTGAGAAGGCACTGGGAACAGAGAAATCCAGGAAATCCAGAAATCAGGAGAGGCTCCTCAGGGAGAGCAACATCCAAGAGTGCTGGGACATGGTCCCTCCAGCCCTGAAAGGGTGCAAGGTCCAGCACTGCCCTCCTTCAAGGAATATGCTCATGGAAAAAACCAACTTACAGGAGAAAGTCTGTTAAAAAAATAGTCTGTCTTTGGAGGATCTGCTGCAATTTGATTTCCACTAAAGCTCCTTTCCCAGTGCTGGATACACACACTTGTCTCTGGAGAGGTGCATGAAATCCAGCAGCCAGCACGGGCTGCAAACAGCAGGAGGGTCCAGTCAAGAGGCTGCAAACATCTGGCCTTTCAAATTGATTTTTTTTAATGTAAAAAATCTACATTAAAGCCAAATCAGACATACAAGCATCTGACTAAAAACACCTCCTTCCTCAAGGGCCAATTTGCACAGAACAACCCTCTACACAAACAGCTCTGAAAGCAGGAAGGCAGTAATCAAAGCATCTCCTCCCCTGAGCAACCTGAGTATCACAAGCACAACTTTTAGCGTCGAATTTGTCCCATTTATTTTATAAAACACTTGCTCTCAGCCTGCCAGGGCTGCTGGGCACACTTCACCCTGCAGCAGAGCAGATCAGTGCTTAAGTCACAGGTTCAACTTGAGAATGAGGGCATTTGTTTTCTTGTCTGATCAAGGTCAAAACTATTAAAATACCCTTAGGTTCTCAGTCTAGTGAAATGAACTGGTAATACATTTGGCAAGTTAATCTGTGGATTGCCTTCTCACATGAGACCAGCTGTTGTGTTTCTAAGTACAAGCAGTATTTACCTCCAATAATGAAATGACTGAATATAATATGAAAAAAGAAAAAATAATCAGTGTTCCCCTGCCTACTGCACAGCCCTGGGTTACATTTACAGTCCTAATAAACTGATTTGTCAAACCCGTCAGGATCGAGGATGATCATCTGGATACCAGATGAACTAAAATACATGTAATTATAAGTTGTCCATTTGTTCTCTTTTATCTCCCACATATCTCTCCTTTGCTCTCAGCTACGTGTGCATGTTTGTGTGCAACCAAGCACTCAGCTACAGGCCTAAACCCCAGGCTTTTATGACCACTTTTACTGTAGCATTACACAGGAGAGTTCTGACTTCATGGCACACTCATGCAAAATAAAAATCTGCTGGTGTTACCTCAGTATTTCAATGCACAGCACATGAACATGGACACACTACATAGATGACCAGATAAACACCTGCAGTCAGAGAGAACATCTCCAAACCCAGGTTCAGCTCATCTATTAAGCATGTCCCACAACTGAAAATTATAGAATCAAATATAATTTGATTCCAGTTCATTTCCTAAATATTAGTGGCTGCTTTTTTTCATATTTGTTATTATGCAGAGGAGCAGTTGTAGGACCCCAGTGCTTTTACTTCTACCCTTTGAATTAGGATGTTGTAAAGCACCAGAGGTGTACTGGTGAATATTTATAAAGGCTAAATATTCTCTTTTTTATGTACTTATATGAGAAATATTTCACAGTATGTATTTAAAAAAAATGGTAAGGAATAATCTGAACAGACACACTCCCTTTGTCACAGAAACTCTGACAGAAAAACATAGAACAGGACATAGAAAAAAACATAAAGGAGGATGTAGGAGAGATTATGAGTGACAGTAGAAGAGGGAGAATTTCCTGGAAGACATTATTTTTAAGAAGGAATTTGAACAAATGGACAATGAGCTCCTGGAAAAGTGTTGGGAGATCTCTGTAAACCCAAGGAACTGATACCTGAGGGTGAGTGAGAAACACCACAGAGCAAAATGCCAACGAAGAAAGATGTGGAAGAAAAATCAGGCATGAAATTCAGCCTGGGAACCGACACCAGGACATGACAAATGAGCTCAAATTCTGTGGGACTCAACCCCTCTCTAGCAGGAGAGGGAAGGGATTGGTGTGTTATCCCAAGGTTTCCTGCAGCCTGCCCTGGAGAAAGGGGAGGGCACAAATATTAAGACCAGTGGTTACAGTAATGAAAGGGTTTGACTAAACCCCATTAAGCTCATCAGTCAAAATAAATGATGGTCATGAACTTGGGGTACAAAGCTCACTGTTTAACTCTGCCTGAAGCAACTACAGACTAAATCTATTCCACCCAAAAATATGATAACTCCTTCCATGTTAGAACTGTTCCATATTGCTTCTAGAAGCAGTGGGTTGAGAGAACTCCCTTTTAACATCTTTTTTTTTCTTCACTGATAAAGAAGATGTCTCTATACAGCATCTGCACAGAGTCCTTGGGGGTACCCAGCTGGTTTATAACATCCTGTTCAGATCAGCCATAAAGATTGCAAAACAGCATCTCCTTCAAGATATTGAAGATATTCCCATTTATAAAGCTGATAGAATTGCTCTGAGACATAACTGCCCAGTATTTAAGCTGGAAGTTGTTGATCTCCTCTACTGAGCTGTACCCAAGTGCTGCAAAAGGAGTTTGGCTTCTGAAGGAAGTTGGCATTTCAGATGCTGGAATTACACACCACCATAAACTTATCTAAAGAATAACAACAGATAAGAAGAAACAACTTTTTTTTTTTTTTTTAATAAGGAGTTAAGTGTATTTAAAATTTACTTAAGGCCTCAGGCCAAGTGCTCAACATGGCCCTGTGTTGTTCAATCAGAGGAGGGAGTCCTGTCTCCACTGAAACCAGGGATGGTTTTCCCAGTGACTTCAACACAGGCAGGATTTCAGTGTCTGCAGCACAACAGAGCCAAGAAAGCTCATGCTCATCACTGATCTGGAGGTTTTACTCCAGCAGAACTCACAGTACTTGCACAAAGGTCTTTAGATTTGGCTCTGAAGCCAGCGAGTAAAACTGTGATTTACACCAGTGTGGCTCTGCTACCTGGAGAGAACTGACTGCAGGGAGGGGACACCAGGATTTCACACTCCCCTTCCCAGTGCCAAGCCAAACTCCCACTTCCTACACACACGGCTCATCAGAGGGCTGCCCTTTTAATTCCTCCATCACACCAATGCCAGAACATTCAAACAGCTTCTCTCTCTGCAGATGCTGCACAGACAAACATCAGAGCGTGACAGCCACAAAATCTATGGTATGGAAGTTAATCCAGAGGGAGAAATAAAGGGGAATTAAAGGAAGGCTTCAATCACTGAGGGGAAGTTTGAAGTGAAGACAAAACACCTTTCAGGACTGGGCTAAAAAGTTGCAATCCTGGCAAAAAGAGCCCTTCCTGGGGAATTATAAATCATCTGGCACAGCAGAAAAGCTGTGGCTGCCCCATCTCTGGAAGTGTCCAAGGCCAGGTTGGATAGGGTTTGTAACTGGGATAGTGGAAGGTGTCCCTGCCCATGGCAGGGGAGTGGAACTGGATGAGCTTTAAGGCCCTTCCAACCCAAACGATTCTGTGATTTCTACAATACTTCAAACTGAACAATTTCATGATAGTTCATCATGAACAAAAGAAAGATCATTAGTAGATGAAACAAGGCCAGGGCAGGAGCTTTGCTGCCATCTCCTCAGGGTTTGAGGGTGATGGTGAATGAAACAAAATGAAAACAGGAAAGTTCTCAACCTTGAGTTGGTTTGAAATGAACCATATTGCAATGTTAATTTTTCTTTTTGATGGCTATGGGGAATCAAGAGAGCTCCAAATTTCACTGCAGGAAGAACTCCTAAGTAGCTGAAGAACAACCAACCCACACCAGTAAAACAGCCCAGGGTGAAAAGCAGGATGGAAACTTCAGCTTTGTGGTGTCTTGGTAACTGAGGTCCTGACTCGCCCTGGTTTGTTCCAGGCACAGAACTAGTGACTGAATTATGGACACAGTTCCTTTAAGTTTCTTAAAAAGTCAGTGGAGAAGATGAAACCAATTCAAGCTCTTTTTCTCAGGTGCTGAAGCCCATCTGGGGTGGATCCTGGCCCTGAGGCATTCATAAACACCCACAATTTTTTCCAGATATAATAACAGTTCACACTTATTGCCTCCCACATGGTCACTTTAAAACACTCAATGGAAATAGTCTTATTCTCAGTTTTTAAGAGGGAAGAGTAAATTCAACTGTATACCATGAGAAATAGTAGAAGAACCACAAATAAAACTCCTGCCTTCTGCTCCCCCTCCTGCCCTCTAGTTCTCACTTCTTCCCCCACATCTGTGAATTTTTAATCAGACACACACCAGTAACAGCTCAAAAATCCAGGTTGATGTCCATCTACCCCCTCCCAGTATTGACAAATCCCTGCCTTGATAAACAAATCAGGCTTGGAAAGGCAATTATCTAGTCAGAAGAAATTCTCTCTCTCAACATCCTGAGTGGGAAGATGGAAGCAATGCCAAGAGGAAAGCTGTGAGCTGCACAGGGAGCTGGGAATTGTGCAGGACAGGCAGCTCTGGGCACAGCATCTAAAACTGCCTCGAGTGCAGTTACTACGGGGTGTCTCTAAATAGATCTTTTCCATGCATGAATCCCAAGTTTCTCCCTACACCTTTTTATATATTTAGCTCATTAGAAAGCCCCTTTGCAGAGGTGCTAAAACAGAAAACCAGGATGGAATACTTCAACCCTGGCAGATAAACGGCGAGACTGAGCTCCCCAAACTTCTCCAGACTTCAAAGCCCCGCAGATATTGTTTAATCAATGATAGAGCTGCAAGGCCAGCTGTGTTCTTCTGTTTGTTCTTACATGCTAATCCAAGTTTACCAAAACTGAGGGATTTTGCATCTGGGGGATTTGGATTCAGGCCCACTCCTCTGGTAACCTGTCCTTGGCCTCTCCTTCCGTCTCCTTGTCACGTTCCATCCTTCTCTCCACTGTCCCCTCGTGCTTTTTTAGTGCTGCTTTCCCTGTCAGGGAGATCAATAATTGCTTTGTCATGCTTCAGGACAAGACCTCACTGCTCCTGGGTTCCCATGCAAGTCCACTGTGGATTTAGATACAGCTGACAATTATAAATGGCATCTCAAAGCTCTTTTGGGCCGTTCCTTCATAAATCTCACGATATATCTCAGTTCTCTGCTGCTTCCTGCCCCCTGTTTTAGGCACGAAAACAACAAAGTGCTTATAAGCTAATTATACCCAAAGCTGAAATACATGAAAACCCAACTCTTCAGGTTTCAGAGACCCTTGTGTACGTGTCACCTTTGTCCCCAAACCACCATCAATCTTCTCCCTGCACTGCTTTGCCCTCTGCTTCTTTGTGTTTTACCGCTTCCTATTTTATTTGTGAGAGCCTGAACAGAAACAAAGTACCACCAGAAGAAAAATGAAGTGAGGACTGGTGTCAGGTAAACAACAGCGTGGGGGCACAGTGTTGTTTGGGGTTGGCACTCCCCAGGAACAATGTTGTTTGGCTGGTGACTGTGTGGCAGGAAATAACCTTTGGGGGAGCCTGTGACCCCACTGCTGCCACGGAGAAAAACAACCTGGTAAAACCAGCAGTGAGTCCTCCAAATTGCAGTGATTTGTCCCAAAAAAGGGACCCAGGGCTCTGTGGAGGGCAAGCAGCCTCCACTCAGAGCCTTAAGCAGAAGAGGAATGTGTGATTGCCGGTCTTGGCTTTTATCCCTCTTATTTTTTTTTGCCTTTCTACAGAACAAGTCTAACAGAAGGCAGCTTTTTCTCTGAGTGTTTCACATTTTTCAAGTTTCAGTCAATTGTGTTTCTAAATCCTTTCAAGATCACCACTTTGGGAGCACAGCCTCTTCCACAGGTCGCCTCGGCAAAGAGGATTCTTTGTCACAAAACTGCTATTACCATTAGGGAGTGAAAAAGCACCGATTCCACAGGCTTCTGGAGTCCAGGCTGATCTCTCCCCTATCCCACCTCATCTCCTGGCAGAGGAAAGGGAGCAGGGAGCAGGATCCAGCTCTCTGCTGAGAAGCTGTGAGGTTGCCCGGCCGGGGTCGTGGCTGTCCCAGCTCCTTTCTAACAGATGGCTCCTGCAACCACAGCCTTTTCTCATGGTGCTCTATCTGAGAGGAAGGAAATTGAGATTCCACCCCAAATCCCAGCACATAGTTTTGAGGATTCCCACATCTTCCACGGATTAAGTCACCACATGTACAGCCTGAAGTGCCCCGAGGTCCAGAGCGAGGCACCCTTTTCAGAGGGCTGTGTAGGAAGAACCTCTAAGAGGCTACAATTCCTTGCAGTTTGCCCCAAAGACATTCATGAAGGGATTTGAAGAGGAGGAAGGAGAGACAGCTCTGATGTGGGGTGAAGGAAGGATCAAAATGACCTAAAAACAGCACGTCCTTTGCCTGTAAAGTCACAGCCTGTATCTACCTACAAAGGCACATTCAGTCTCCCAAGGGATTTGTCTCTTGTTTGAAAAAGCAAGGTACAACAATGGTAGAAAGTCTGAAATAAAAGTCATCACCATGAAATGGACTGACAACATTAAGACTCCCCAAGAAATGTGAACAGTTTTCTGGGGGGGGGTGTGTTTGACCATGAATTTGTTTTAAATTTTGCCACCATTTACACTGCTAATAAAGAAAATCCTGTATCCCCTACCCAAATACAACAGATCCCCTCCAGCAGGACTCCTGGTGAGGGGAATAGCAGGAAGGTCCATGTCCACCACACAGTGACTCAAACCTCCATGTAGCTTCTAAAATAATCTCCCTGCTATTTTCCAGATAACTTTCAAGCATTGGAAACATCTGAATTACCTCCCAGAAAGTAAGGAAAAGAAAAACATAGATCATGGCATTAATAGACAACTAGTGAAAATTTCATCCCTAATTTAAACCCCAAGCAGTTTTTAAAGCGGGGGTGATGTATCATCAGACCATCCTGATGGATTTCTTCCTCCCACCCACCAAGGCAATCTGGGGATGTGCTGGACACACCAGCAGTGCCCCAGCCACAGCCCATTTGCACAGAGTCCCTGCCAAGCCCAGCACAGAGGGGTGAAGCCCACAGGAAGCAGTCGGTGATGCCACAGCATGATCACGCTCCTAATCCCAACGAGATAATCACAGATGTTGTGACCCACTTAAAAAATGAGTTCATTTTCCAGATATCCAATTTCAGTGGCTTTTTAGGACATTACCCCCCTGTAGGTTTATGGGCAGATGAGTGTTCAGCTTATTCCCCCATCATTTTCTGCACCAGTAATGCTATGCCAGAGTAAGTGTGAAATTAGTCCATAATCTTTAAGCTGCCTTGTTTTCTGGATGACAGATACTTGCTTTGCTAATAACCCCAACCTCCTCACAGTGCTGCATTCCCTGGGAGCCACAGCAGCACATGGAATTTTATGTTCCCTTCCCAGTCATAAATATTGGAGGGAGGGAGGAAACAAGGGCAAATAACCCCCAACCTTTCACACTCCCAAAAACAGCTTCTTAAATCAGTGGTGTCCATTCCATCACGGGACCAAAGCAGCAAAGAGAAACTAAGGAATTTCTAAAGGAGGGAAAAAACAAGTAAATCAAGTGGCAGAAGGAGCAAGAACACAGAAGTTTTTATTTCAGGTTGTCCTTGCAATTGTATTCTGTGTCCAAACCATGGAAAACCCTCAGTGTTCAGAAGGTGCCAGGGAAGCTCCAGTGGGAAGGATGGGACCTCTCCCCACACCAGAGTCACCAGGTGCCCAATTTAAAGTCAATCCCATGCAATGCTGAGGCTGACAGGGGTAGCCTGGATTTCCTAATTCTACCTATGCTCCTGTTTTTTTCCAAAAATACAATCGGCATGGAATTTTTTAATAAGAAAAGGAATCCCAAACACTTACTGTAACTATTTTGATTCTGCTTCTAATACAGATAAATTAGAAATGAACGATTTGCTTGTTGGAGGGATTTTTCTTTCAGTACTGGCTGCTTCTTCCCCCTGTTGGGAAGTGATACAAACCAACATGGTAATTCTGAAATTTCCTTTACATGGTATTTCTGTTGTGCTTTTAGAAGAGAACATGTAGAAATTCCTTGTAATTACTCAGAAAACCCAGTGATATTTGTTTTAATAGTGCTTCTCTTCTTTGAGTCCCTTTTCATGCAGGGCATTTTTGTACGGTAGCAAAATCTTCTGTAAGAACTAAAAAAAGCTTTTTATTCCTAAATTAGCATTACCTTCTACCAGGGAGAAGATGACCTTTCCTTCCATAAATGACAAGCTACTTCCAGCCAAAATATAAGTTAATTTCGATTTTGATCACAGTAGAGTAGAAATCTGGCCAAACTTTCTCCAGAGAGAAACACCAGACTTGCTGATGCTGCTGCCCTTGCAAAGTCCATCCCTTGCAAAGTCCATCCAGGCCACTGTCAATCACTTCCCAAAAAAGTTCTGTATACAGACAGCCACGTGAGAGAAGGCAGAAAGTTCCTCCCATTCTTTAAAAATGCAAATGTAACAGTCTAGCTGAACTAATGAAGTAGCAAAGCTTTTAAAAATACATTTTTAAGCTCGACACATTACAATATCCTATTTCCAAATGATTCCAGTTCGCCAATTACTTGAGTTTAAGCAGTCCCAAACTAGTTTTGGCACAGTGAAGTTTATAATTTTTAAATGTTCCAGCCTTTGCCTTAGATTTAGAAGTGTTTTGCAGCTTTCAGGACTTGGCTCATGGGTATCAAAGGAAGAGAACAGAAAGACAGCAATGCTAATGAATCATCAAGGAATCACGAAGGTTGGAAAAGACCTCCAAGCTCATCAAGTCCAACCTTTGTCCAAACACCCCCATGCCCACTAAACTATATGGTGAAGTGCCAAATCTACTCGTTGTTTTGAACACTTCCAGGGATGGTGACTCCACCACTTCCCTGGGGAATATTCCACCGAGCAAAGATGACCTAAAGAACAGTGACTTACTGAACTGCCAAAGAGCAGGAAGAGTTTAGGGGAAGAAAATAGGATTTTTTTTCTTCTTTTACACTGTATTTCACTTCTTCATGTATCACAGAAAAATCCAGGATCAGAGTGACTTCCCTTTTCAAAATGGCCCTTCTTGGAGGCATTTCCTCCCCCAGCAAACCCCCTCCAGAAGGACACAAACGCTTTAATCCCTCCCTTTCCAACCCAAACCACCAAACTGCTCATTGCTTCCCACTTCTCCCCAAACCACTGTGAGAAGGAAAAACACACACACACACACACACAAAGAGGGGGTGATGTTTCCCAGTGCTGCCTGTGGGTGGTAACCAGTGCCCAGCCCAAGCCTTTCCGTGCGAGGCCGCGGCTCCGCTCCGGGAACGTGAATCCACAGGGCTGTGGCAGGTCCTGCTTTTTTCCCCCCAAACGGTCTCCCCAGCTGCAGCACATTACTTGTGGCAACTTTTCTTGGATCTTAAATGGGTTTTGAAGCCATGCTGTCAGCTGCCTTCATGTCACCCCAGTATATTATGATTGAATCTCCTGTTCCTTTTATAGAGTTGTTCTCTCCTAATAAAACACCGACTGCTGGTCTGAGCGTGGGGATGGCTGCTCAGGGCTCTGATAACCTCCTGCTCCACTCCTTGCTCGCCTCAAAAAGTGCACTTGGGAAGCGTTAATGGCCAGGGCTGGATCCTCCAACACCCATCCATCCAGCCCCAGAAAATCTGCCGTGTTTATACAATATCTTGACCCCACCCCCATTTCTAGTTATTTTAAGAACTCATACTTTGGAACTGGGCAATATTCCTGAGCACATGAAAGAACACACAGAGTACAAACAGCTATAAATGAATATCTGCAATTCATTGCGGCAGCCGCCTACAAAGGTGATACCTTCAAGCTGTTTGTCAGAGTAAACCAGCAAAAAAAAAAAGAAAAAAAAAAGCTGTTACTTGTCAACTTTTGGATAAGATACATTGCAAAACAATATTCATTTTCCCTGGCAAATGCAAAGCCACATTTTATAGGTGTGAACTATTTCCAAACTTCAAAACTGTACTGTAAATGAACTGTGAAGGGGTAGAAAAACACTCCAAGTACGGTTGCAAAGAAGCAAATGACTTCAAATGTAGAGAATTAAAATAATCACAGTTTATTTTTAATACGTTTAAAGACCAAAAATATTTTCACCTTCCATCCTACTGCATTTGAACAGAATCCATCAACAAGAGCTTATAAATCTGTTATTCTTAATGGGTTTCATGCCAATGTTGTGTTTAAAGTCATGGGACTAAAAGAAAAACTACATTCCTGGGGCATAATGCTGCACAGTGAAACAGAAATGCTTTGCTGAAATCTAACTTGACAACATTTGTTGTTAGGATTTCCAGGACTTTCATCAGGGATGTTTCTCAAAGAATCCCGTCTCTCAGAAATTGTTTTTGTCGTGGTAACAGACTTGACTATTAATGAGAAAACAGTAAGAAGCTTTAGTGTCCTAATGGATACTAAATGACCTGGAGGATCTGAAACACTTATGTGCAGAAAAAAATACATATGTGCAGTTCCTTTGGCTGGGGATATTTGTTAGCTGGGATGCAATGCATTAAAGGGGGTAACTAAATACATGTGGAAAAACAAGAGTGTTTTACATATAAACAATCCCATTGACTTTGCACGTTAAAAAAAGAAAAAAAAAATCATGTCCTGCTTAACGTGACTTTCACAAATCAGAAGAAAATCAGGTCATAATAGCAGATAAATATGCAGTGCCTCGAAGCCTCTGTATGTCCTCAAGACAACGAGGCTACAAGCAAACACTGACATCTGACACACATCCAGCTGTTTAAAATATGTCTTCATCGTAGTCAGATGGAGATAAAGACGGAGTAAAATCCCGCCAGGAGAAACCCAAAGGTTAAAAGAAAGTAATCTAAAACCAGATGCTGCAGAACGTGCAAAAATGAAGATGCAAATTTAATTTTGCAAACCTGGGGGGGAAATCCCCGCCAGCCCTCACACTCGGTCCACCTTTACGGAGAAGCCCACAAAAGTTACTCAAAATCAACAGCAATAAATATTTTGAAGGAGGAAAACTCTGCAAAGTCTATTCATTTTACTTTCTGAAATGGTGCAAAAATGTTACCTACTCCCTGCGCAGTTATTAGTCTCCGTAATGTAACATAACAGATACTTTCTAAATCCTTTTAGGCCTTCTCCCCCTCACTGGAAAGATCATCATTTTTTTATTTCAAAGTGGATTTAATAAAGAAAAGGAGTGCTGTTAAAGTAATACGTGAGGCTTTGACATTAAGCAGTGCAACCCTGCAGAGTCGGCAAGAACAGGGTCTCTAATCTCCAGTGATTTATAGAGGGCTCTTCCTTCATCTCTGCACTCAGGGAGGGCCAAAAAGTTTAGAGACAGGCTGGCGTCCCCCTTGCTCCACACCGCCAGCTCCTGCTGGCCAGGCTGCGGCACAAACCTTTAACCACTTCACTGCTGGCTCCCCCTGCACCCATTAAAGGGCCTTCTATTTATTTGTATTTATAGAACAAAGTGATCTCAGAGTTAAGTAATGCCTACGGAGGTAAATGTTTATGTCTGTCATCAGAAATTTATAGGCAGAGAGGAAAGACCAAAAAAAACTACGCTGTGTTTGATGCTCCTCTAAGTAAGCCCTGAAAAGCTCCGAGGAGAAACACATCTTAATTAAAAAACTTGCAAATATATACAGTTAATTTTAAAGCTAAATAACTGAATTACAGATACCAGACAGCCTATTACCAGCTGAAGGAGAATGTTTGCCTTACGCTGGCTGAATGTTACACAAAAGTTCAAAGAATATGTTTCCAAACACAAATGCAAGAAGCTATTAAGCTCTTGTCACAAGACAGAAATATCTCATTTGAATGGATTTCAAATTCATCATTTTTGAGGGAAATGACCAGTTACTTCTGCACTGTAAAAACCACAGCAGCCTTTGCTACTCATCAAATAAATTAAACCCAGGTCTAACATGAACTCAGTGCTGGGAGATTTGCATCACCACCAGGAATTCCATCAGTCAAGAGGATTAGATGTGTGAAGAATAAAACTTAAGGCATCAGTGAAGTCATTCTTAGGCACCTTTCCCTGCACAGGTGACCCTTCTGAGACCAGTGGGAAATAAAACCAGTTGCCCACAAAGCCCAGCAATGCTTTTCCCCTTGGGGTGGATGTATCTCTTGATAACCTCCTCCCTCCTTCCCCCAGAATCCCAGCAATCCCAACACAGCAGGACTCCATACAAGAACACAAAAAAATCAAACTAAGATTCACCACAATGTCAACAGGTTTGGATGTTCCCACTTGGAGAAGCCACAAAACACGTGCAGAACCTCCCTGCACTTTTCCAGAACCGTGGAGGCAACAGTGGCATCTTTTAGCTGCCACTTCTTGGACTGGAAATTTTCCACCCAGATCAAGCTGCCCTTGAAAACTGAACCCTGCACAAACATGTGTTGGATGTTTTAGGGGTTTTTTTATATTCATGTGAAATTACCCTAAAAGGTTGGGGAATGGAACTATTGACTTACTAATTCAACATTCATTAAGCAGCATATTGCAACCTATACAATATATTGGCACTCAAGATGCATTATTTTAAAGTTTGCTGAATTTTCCTTTGAGTGACTGAGCTCATTCCTTACCCCTCCTCCTGCCAGTGAGGCTGAAATTCCTCTGTGGAGTTGTCTCAGGGATAAACTTGGAGAGTAAAGTCACTTCTCTGTGGACACTCAGCTCACAGGGCACTTTTCCCTTGTTTCCAGCACCAGTGAGGGCAGGATGGTCAGACTGGGAGCCCCAGGGCTGTGATGAGCACTGAATGTTCTGGTTTTTATTAATGAGGGGGATGCAAATATTAGTTACTGCATGTCTAAGAAACAATCAGTTGCTTTCCAGAGTTGCAAAGGGCAATCCTGTATTTTAGGAATCTTCTATTCCTTTTGGTTCATCTGATGAACAGATGCAATTTAGGCAGAGATGCTTTAAACCAGAAATTAGCTCAGATTTAAGATGATCACAGGATGTTACTTTATCACAAAGGTTTTTTGTGTTGTTTCACAGCACTACATGTTGTATCCTCGTTGCATCAATGGATGCTCAAGGGGGGCTGTTAGAAGGTGTGTATGAACACCCAGAATGTTATAAAACACATGCCATGATGCTGCTTTTCTTCCCATTTAGGAAAAAACCAGCAACCTGAGCCTGCTGGGTACCAGCCACGCTGTACAACCAACTATTCTCATACAGCCCATGTATGAGAGGGGCTTTAAAAGCTTAGGTTAAAACTCGTTTTCACACGAGGAATGGTTTAGGAGCAGCCCCAACCCTCTGTAAAGGTGTTTAATTACAACTTAATTTAAGGTACAGCTTTCTTGGTGCTGTTTGCACCCTGCAGACAGCACAGAGGCACCACAAGCTGAGGAAGATGGAAGAGAAAAACAATAGGAAATAAAACCACTATGGGTGAGGGGAGGAAGGACTCACAGGTTGTGCCCACACCACCGGCACATACCTGGGCACAACAGGGCGGGGGCTCATCCTTCTCTTCACGTGTGAGTGGTGTCAAACTCCCCAGGGAAGGAAGGATGCTGGGGCTGCCCGTGGCTCCTGCCCTTTCCCTCCCATCTCCCTGTGNAGCAATGCTTTTCCCCTTGGGGTGGATGTATCTCTTGATAACCTCCTCCCTCCTTCCCCCAGAATCCCAGCAATCCCAACACAGCAGGACTCCATACAAGAACACAAAAAAATCAAACTAAGATTCACCACAATGTCAACAGGTTTGGATGTTCCCACTTGGAGAAGCCACAAAACACGTGCAGAACCTCCCTGCACTTTTCCAGAGCCGTGGAGGCAACAGTGGCATCTTTTAGCTGCCACTTCTTGGACTGGAAATTTTCCACCCAGATCAAGCTGCCCTTGAAAACTGAACCCTGCACAAACATGTGTTGGATGTTTTAGGGGTTTTTTTATATTCATGTGAAATTACCCTAAAAGGTTGGGGAATGGAACTATTGACTTACTAATTCAACATTCATTAAGCAGCATATTGCAACCTATACAATATATTGGCACTCAAGATGCATTATTTTAAAGTTTGCTGAATTTTCCTTTGAGTGACTGAGCTCATTCCTTACCCCTCCTCCTGCCAGTGAGGCTGAAATTCCTCTGTGGAGTTGTCTCAGGGATAAACTTGGAGAGTAAAGTCACTTCTGTGTGGACACTCAGCTCACAGGGCACTTTTCCCTTGTTTCCAGCACCAGTGAGGGCAGGATGGTCAGACTGGGAGCCCCAGGGCTGTGATGAGCACTGAATGTTCTGGTTTTTATTAATGAGGGGGATGCAAATATTAGTTACTGCATGTCTAAGAAACAATCAGTTGCTTTCCAGAGTTGCAAAGGGCAATCCTGTATTTTAGGAATCTTCTATTCCTTTTGGTTCATCTGATGAACAGATGCAATTTAGGCAGAGATGCTTTAAACCAGAAATTAGCTCAGATTTAAGATGATCACAGGATGTTACTTTATCACAAAGGTTTTTTGTGTTGTTTCACAGCACTACATGTTGTATCCTCGTTGCATCAATGGATGCTCAAGGGGGGCTGTTAGAAGGTGTGTATGAACACCCAGAATGTTATAAAACACATGCCATGATGCTGCTTTTCTTCCCATTTAGGAAAAAACCAGCAACCTGAGCCTGCTGGGTACCAGCCACGCTGTACAACCAACTATTCTCATACAGCCCATGTATGAGAGGGGCTTTAAAAGCTTAGGTTAAAACTCGTTTTCACACGAGGAATGGTTTAGGAGCAGCCCCAACCCTCTGTAAAGGTGTTTAATTACAACTTAATTTAAGGTACAGCTTTCTTGGTGCTGTTTGCACCCTGCAGACAGCACAGAGGCACCACAAGCTGAGGAAGATGGAAGAGAAAAACAATAGGAAATAAAACCACTATGGGTGAGGGGAGGAAGGACTCACAGGTTGTGCCCACACCACCTGCACATACCTGGGCACAACAAGGTGGGGGCTCATCCTTCTCTTCACGTGTGAGTGGTGTCAAACTCCCCAGGGAAGGAAGGATGCTGGGGCTGCCCGTGGCTCCTGCCCTTTCCCTCCCATCTCCCTGTGCCTACAAAAGGAGTGGAAACTTGGCAGGCGAGGAGTGCACTCAAGGGTCGGGAGTGGAGACCAACTGCTCCCATCCCGCTCCGTGGGAATTACACCAAGGAGGTACCAGAGGCTGGGGAACGTGCTGTCTTTTCCATGGAGTCTCCCAGCACCATCCCTGTCATCCAGACAGGCAGCTAAGGGTCCTTCCCAGGGATGAGCCCTGTGTCCTGTGCAATCTGCTCTAGGGAGCTTCTGTTTCATTTCCCAGCTCTAAAAAGGGCTCAGCAGGGTCACAGCCGTTTCCTTGAAGTGTCCGAATTTTCTGTAATGACCAGGGTCACTCCAGGAGCAGCTATTGCCACATTCAGCCCTTCCCCAGACTCAAAATAGGTGTCAATAGTTGAAAATCCTTTTTCCAAACACCTGGTTTTTTTTTTTTTTTAGACGACTTAATCCTTTAAAACTTCTGCTCCCCGAGGGTGTCTGTGGAGAAGAATCTGAAGCGGGGAATCCTCGAGCAGACAGTAGATGGCATCTTGATTTTCCCCTGCATTAAACCCTTCCCACGTGCAATAGAAACCAGCACAGGTAATGGAGCCTTCAATCCCCCGGTGCTGATGCTCAGCAGGCCTGTGACAAACTGATCTGGCAGTAAACAGGTCTTATCAGGGCACCCACAATTAACTGCTGTAACTCGAGAATGTAAATCACTCCAGCCCAGCAGACGTGTGATCCCAATTTGCACCTCATCCAAGTCAACTCAATCTCCATTATTTACACAGCCCCGCATCTCGGCTGAACCTGCCGGGGGATGAATGTCTGCGCTTGGTGTGACTCTTAAAAGGAAAAAAATTAAAGGTAGGGAGAAAGAAGAATTTCCTAAGATGCCTCTTGGGGGGTCCCACTGAACAGCCCACTGGGTTTTGATCATGGCACAGCTTCTCTGAGTAATTTTTAGTCGATAATAGTGAAAGGACAAGGCTCTGCATTTGTTCTGCTGGGTGAAATGATACAACCTGGGAAGCCACAACTTCCCTCAAGGCTTCTAAAGCAGCAATAATCTTGTTTTCTTTGTGCAGCTCCTGGCACATACGAACCCAGTGTACAGCTGGTGCCTAAAGACACTGCTCCAAAATAAATCTGAAATGCAAATAACTTATTTAAACTCTAATACAATCACATTTCTTTTTATAGTAATCATAAATCTCCTTCTTTATTATAATCACATCTTATCACATATAAAGTAATTTAATACAAGACCTACCTTCCTACATATTATTGCATTAAGGAAAGCAAACTTTTTTCAGTGTTATTTATTTCTAGGAGAATCTCCTGGAGGCATGCTGGCTCTGGAAGGATCTCCTGTTTTAGAATAAATAAATTCTTTAGCCTTCATTAGGTAAGAGTTGTTAAACCAGCCTCAGTTTAGAGCTTTCTGCAAGTGAAAAAGTTCCTGAGCACCCAGAGGAATCTGAGAGATGCCATGCGGGATATTCCTGAAACCACAGAAGTTCCACATCTTCCACGAGATGGAAACAGATCCCAAAATACATCTTTAATTCAGCTGAAATGTTACTGACTGTGCACACAACTGCTGCAGACAGGCTGCAAACCAGAGCATCTCCAAGCCAAGGAGAGGTTAAAGACTAAGCAGAACTCTGAGGACCTTTATCCACCAGCTCCCCCCAAATCATCTGCCAAAGGAATGAGCACAACAAACCACCTTGGCACCACCATGACCCAAATTTCAGCCTGTGGAGTTGCTGCAATTTGCACTGATTTTGGAAGAAGGGAGGCTCTGGGTATGGAAGAGACTCAAGATGTGTTTGAGATGACCCTGCCAGCAGCCACCAGCCAAGTCAAGCAAACAGTTAATGCTGAGGGAGCCCAGAGAGCCCTGCCCTGCCCCAGCCCTCCAGGCTCCCCAAAGCAAAGCCAACAGGCTGGGTTGTGGTTACCTGCCCCACTCCCTGTTGCACAACAGGAGATCCCAACAGCCCCCAGTCACTGTGGCACCACGGGTTAGGAGGCCATTAGGAACATATTTTTGCAACCCACATAATAAACACTTTATCCAACTCAGTAAAACAAGCCTGGAGGCAAAATGAGTGTAAACAGAGGCACAAAACAACTGATATGTGGACAAATACTCGACAAAGTTGAGCATCAAAATTTGCCAAGTGTCGTTCTGAAAAGCCCATGGCTTTCTAAAACAAGCTTGGCTTTTTATCTTTGGTTTACCAAAGATTATGTGCAGCAGCCAACACAGTATCAAAGCTTAAACCTCAAGTCCCTGCAATCTCCTACCCATCAAAACATTTCCCATGGTTTTACTAGCACTAACAATGAAGTCAATGGGAGAAGAACCTGGCCAAAACCAAACCAAAAAAAAAACTTCACACGCCATATTTTGCACGAAATGAGCAGAAGAGTTGTGAGAAAGACAGTATCACCTAGCACAGAACCACAGATGTGGGACCTATATGTGATTATAAACCAGTTCCTTCCCCAAGCAGACTGAAAAAAATAGTTTAAAAAAAAATAAAAACCAATATAACTCCTCCTGCTCACAGGAAAACCAAGGATTAGATGGGCAGATAAATAGGTTGAAGCTCAGTGTGTCTGCAACAGGTACCAAGGAGCACCAAAGGACTGAGGCAAAGAAGACACTGAGCACCTCAGCCTTTTCCTCATCTGAGTCACTATGTCTCTCCCTGCATCCAATAAAGGATGGGGATTCTCCTTCACCTTCCTTTTGTTGATGAGCATTTGTAGAAAAATTTTTGGTGTCTCTAATGGCAGTAACCAGATTTATCTACACACACGTGTAAGTCCATTGTACACTTTTACACGAGTGATTTAAACAACATGAATCAGGAATTCTGCTCAAATTCCTCAGGATCCAGGAAAGCTAAAGACACTGCTGAAATGCAGTGAAACAGCTGTGGACTGAGGATCCTACAGAAAGTTGGACTTCCCAGCAGAGTTTGCAGCTGTATGTCTCCTGCCCATCCCACTCCACCGTGACGTCCAAGCTCCTGTGTTTACACAATCCATAGCCAGGAGCTGCTTGCTGGAGCTTAGACTTGTCTAATTACAGCTTAGCAATTATAAGCAGAGATTCCAAGTATGAAATCAAACATTTTTGTCAGCTACAGAGTGTATATGAATAATGAATCAAGCCTTATA
This sequence comes from Neodrepanis coruscans, assembly GCA_013400695.1. Taxonomy (NCBI): domain Eukaryota; kingdom Metazoa; phylum Chordata; class Aves; order Passeriformes; family Philepittidae; genus Neodrepanis; species Neodrepanis coruscans. The sequence goes on from VYZS01064179.1 coordinate 52,895, forward strand.
GTCCTCAGCAAGTTCTTATTGTCACCCACGCTGCCACGTTCTGGATGAGACCAGTGCCACCAGCAGCAGGCTCTGAAATACCAACTTGTGATTGCCAACTCTATTTACAAATTCAGCTGCAGAGTTTAGTCGTGGTAAAAAGTGCTTGGAACTCCTAAATGGCCAAGCTGAACAAAATGGTGGAAGTTTCCCCTTTAAATTTCTGGTGAGTTCACAGGCGGCCGCGTTTGGAAATCGTGTTCCTTCCTGTGAGAAGGAGAGGAGAGGAGAGGCTGCCTGGGAACATTGTTTATTAAAGCCTTTTGTTCAATTTACAAATTGCAACAAATAATTGTGCAGACATTTGCAGCTATGGAAAAAACGTGTTTACAAAGTGGAATAAAATACAGACTAAATAGGTTTGGATTATAGCAGATCAAAACATATGAGTTTCTAACACAGCATGAAGGGCAGTCAACACCATGAGCACAGAAGGAAAGGCGCCACTGAGTCATGGATTTTATAACAATCTGGTCACTTGAAAGATTTTGGAGAGTTTTACTCTCAGAGTCCTTGACATGCAAGAATCTTAGAGCCACAGTCTGCAATGAGCAGCCCTTGAGATCACACACAATCCATCCCAGGGACACCCACCTGCTCCTAACAGATGACAGATGTTTCCCAGGACATAAGGAAGCTCCCTGAGTTCCAGCTAATATTCCAGGGGAATATTTCTTGATGCTTTACTTGGGTTTTTGGTTCAATCCTTGGTCCTGTTGGACCATCTCACCTCTCCCTCCCTCACACACACAATTATCCTCTGCAAAGATATTTGCTTCATTTTATACATGTCTTACACAATGAGGTTGTCACCACTTGGAAGATTATTCTGTAGTTTAACCCTGATGTTCTTGGGGAAATGTATTCTGGACAAGTAATTCTGATTGCCAAGTGGAGTCAATAGTACTTAGGTTGGATGTTGGGAAGAAATCCTGGCACGGGTTTCCCAGAGAAGCTGTGGCTGCCCCATCCCTGGAAGTGTCCAAGGCCAGGTTGGAGCAACCTGGGACAGTGGGAGGTGTCCCTGCCCATGGCAGGATGATCTTTAAGGTCCCTTCCAAACCAAATCATTCTGGAATTCCATGATCTGTCATGGAATGAGGCCAACTGTGTCCCCTGCCCTACAAAGGAAGGGGAATTAGATCAGTGGAAAAATGGCACAAGAGGGATGAAGTGCTGTTCCTAAACATGAGCTCCCAAAAGCTTATGTAAGCACCAGCTTCCTATAATACCTCAATTAATGGCACAATGACAGAATCAAGCACTGTCCGTAACACTAACAGGGATTTGCAATAAAAGATATCCATCACCATTAAAAAAAGGAACAGTATAACCAACCAAATCGTTCTGCAAGTTTACAAACCCCATACAAAGGAAAAGAGCCATTCCTGTGAACAGAATACCACGGCTAAGGATCTCTTAGTAGCACAGAAGTATTTTCTTAACATCAGTGAAGTATGTTAACTAATATTATATTTAGTTAGCTGAACTCCTCCAGGGATTAAAGGCCCGCTGTGCCTAACAAAACTTTGTCTTGAAACAGCCTAGAAAATGTTGTTTTAGCACAGAGGATTGGATAGCTAATCATGCTATAAAACTATAAAATAAAGTTGTGTTTATTGGTACAATTAATCCCTCCATAGCCCACAGGGCTACAAAAGAAAATGGGGGGATGAGGGAGTTCAAACCAGGGGGGTGGGGTGAGAAAGGAGGAATTATCAGGAATAGGGAAGGACCAGGATTGAAGCGGTGGATGAGACTTCAGGGAACTATTCACAGGGAACTATTAATATTATTATTCCAGTTGTAATCAAGAACACCACCTCCATCTGGAAGTGCCTGAGAGAGGGAAAAAAAAAGGCAAATTTCAAAAAAATTCACCCCCCAACCAGATCTGGACATTTATAGAACCCCAGGAAGCACTAACACACCAGTACCCAGCAGGGTCAGTGCACAGCAGAACATCCCCATCCTCTTCCAACAAATATATTCCCTAAGATAATGCAAATCATGACTCTTTCCCACCATCTGAATTTGTTAAAAGCTTTTCCAACTAGGAACAATCTGGAGTAAAGCACAAGAGGGAAAGAAAAAAAGCATTTTGTGATAGAAGAAACATATGCTTGAAATCCAGCAAGCACGTTAATTGTGGTTAATATGTGAATCAAATTAGGAATGTAAACAACACTAACACTCAGAGCCTATGCAGTGACTTCCTATTTTGATTTTTACAGCTTTGCTATTAATAAGCAGCAATTGCTTACAGTTGCCAAAGGCTTCTCCTGCACTTTGAATATAAATTACTGGATACTAATGGATAGCAAATGTTTCCAAGCCAGAACGTGCAGTGCCTTCATCTTGAATAAAAAAATTAATGCACCTGAGGACAAGGAGCAAACTGCAAGTTTGGGCAAAAATACCATTTTATACCACTTTGCACTAATCTATGTGGGACATGATGAGGGAGAATGGTCAGCAGCTTACTGTGAATCCCTTCAGGATGGCTTTGGGGATGGATATTTCATGTACAAACAGCTATAAATCTCCAGTGATTTACACTTTGACCCACACAACCCCAAATCCCCTTTGGGGTAATGAACTATTCCCAAACTCCAAAGGAATTCAGCCCACAGAGACACTGGTCCTCCTAAAGCCCAAGGCTGGCAGCACAGCCCCTGTGCCAGGTGAGAGCACATCCCTCCCTTGTTTAGTGCAGGAAAAAAAGCCTCTTCCATAGATTTTCCAGCAAATACCACTTGCATTTTTAAGGGTGAGTAACCACATGCCTGTAATTTTCTCATCCCTAAGAAGTGTCTGTAGTTGCAGTGAGAAAAAGGGAAATTAATGATAAACAGCACATGGGGGGGGGGGTGTATTCCTTATCTTAAATTCCAAACTGGATTAAATGCAGGAGAGCTCTGCTAACCCCACCTCGTGTCACTGTGTGGGATTTGTGACCACTGCTTACTATTCCCATGGCACAGGGACTTGATGGTCTCAGCCCAAGCAAATGTTTGAGATATTTTATTAATACAGACCAAAAAGCTGCCCAGATCCCAAACATCCTGCTGGGAAGAAGAACTACAGGTGGTAAAAATAGCACACAGAGCTGCCAAAAACAAGATAAGAGTGAGATAGACAGGATGATTAGCCTGGCAAGTGATAATCACAGACATTTCAGCATCCTCAGACAGTTGTTAGACTGGCCATGGGCTCAGGTTAATATTTGTATTAAGGAAAAAGCTCTTGGGTTCAATTGGGATTAGACAAATGTTGTGTGAGGTACAGGCTCTCCTCAGGAGAGTGTCCTCCTAAGTTACAGTAAGTATTTGTACTATTATTGCAAGTAATTGAAATTACAAATGGTATTCCCAGCACAGCATCTCTGAACACAGATCAGCAGCTCCTCAGTGCTGATGGTGGTATCAGTCTGCAGACAAAGTCACTGCTAGCAACAATTAATATGCAGGAAAAATGGATAGATGGTGATTTTTCTAAAATAAATCGTGGTTTGATGGAGTTATTGCATTAATTCAAAAGATAAAAACTAAACTCTCGGGATGGAAATAAACACGGGGCTTTAAATGAACCTAATAACATGAAAGTAATGAGTTTGGAAAACAGATGTGGGAAAAGGCAAGTGGAGGCTACAATGCGCTCCACACAATCTGGGAAGGAATGATAAAAAAATTTACAAGCTGTTTTGAGTCCTGAATAAAAGGGGTAATCAAGGCAGGCTGGGTTATAAGCGGGACGGGCACAGCATCCTGCAGCAGAGACTAAGCAGAACACCTCACCCTCCTGTACTGTATGGCAAGGCTTTCCCCAGCTCCTGCAGCTCCTAATTCCTGCTTTGGCAGTTCATAACTCACAGCACATACTGTAAGGCCTTGTCACCCTCTCTTTCCCCCCCTGTTTGTTTGATCTTTGACATTCAGCTGGGGCAGAAACTGCCCAGCACGGCCGAACCGTGGGGCAGGAGGGGGAACAGAGAAGCCCAAACCCAATCAAAAGATAATATAATATAATATCCTAAAGCAAGATACCCTCGTGGCATGAAAAAAGTGCACCCAGAGGTTATTTCCACGATGCCCAGCTGCCTCTCCTGTTAATCATGATTTATTGCAACATCCCTGCAAGGGACCCGGCGGGTCGCGGGGGACGTTTGTACAAAGTGGTTCTCAAAATGGCACTGTGAGAACAGTCCCCTCTGCAGTTGTTTTACTTTGCCTCCGAAAAGCTCTCAAACTGAACTGCTAAAGTTCAGCCAGCATCTAATTTTAACCGTGAGTTCCAGGAGAGAGTAAAGCTGGTGGGAAGATTACAGAGTTCCTTGAAGCTCTGACCTACAACAGGAAGAGAGTTGTCAGCCTTCATGTCTCTCACTCTAAATCCCAAGGGAAACAACACTGGCAGAATGTTTTATAACACGTTCCCACTGTAAAATTTTGTATTTGAGAAATATGATGCTTGCTCACTCCTTCTCCTGGACCTTTGGTGTGTCAGTAAAAACAGATGACCTTAAATGAGTAATTTTAGTTTTGCCTCTACACCGCAGTTCGGGTACTCAGGGTTCACAGGGCTCTGTTTACAAAATCACAGAGAACTGATACTACACAAGAGCAACACATGCACCCACACCTTTAAAATATTTGCAAGGAGAGCTGGCAGCTTGTAGTAATGTAATAAGGCCTTTTTTCTGCCTCCTCAGGTTAACTGTATAACTCAAGAAATACCCCCACGGAAGGCTGCAATCTGGGATTTTCATAAGGCAGGCTGAAAGGCTGCTGTCAAAGGGCCAAAAAGCAGCATCTGCAAAACAGCTCAGGAAAGAGAAATTAAAAATAAAATAATTGGATTATGATCTCTCAGCTAATGAAATCAGATACACTGTTTTTCCCCGAGTCATGGATTTCAGACAATGCGCAGTGGTACAAGTCTGGATCCTTCCACGTTGCTCCAACTGCCCACAGGATCACGGTTTCAGGTGTTGCACAACACCAGGAAGCAAACCAGGAATAGAGCAGAGAAACTGAATCCATTTTCATCCTGACAGTAATGAAGGTGTGGTGACAAATAACCAGTAAGTGGGCAGGATATGAATAATAAATACGGGAAAACTGTTATTCCAGTAGTAGGTCTTGGAGTTCACAGGAATCCAGCCACCCTGGATCAGCTTAAATAACAGTTTTTTCCCTGCTCCTTCCCACTCCTCAGCCCTGGGAATGATGCCCTGATACCTGAAGCCAAGGTAGATGGAAGCAGAGGAACCCCAGAGCTCTGAACAAACCCACATTCCCCCGTCCCTGATGCAGCTCTCGGGATCTGAGCACGGCCGGGTGAGAGCAGAGGCACGAACAGCTCCTGAACTTTCTCCTCTCCTTTATTCCTGCAGATAATGAAATCCAGAAACACCATTCTGGGACACAGAATTGTTACAGACCTCATGTTATCTGCTGCTGACCCTCGACTGAGACGTCTCTTAGTCAGGGATGATGATTTTTGCGCTCATGAATAATTAGTTTTGCTGGTTTTAAGAAAAAAAAAACCAAAACCAACAAACCCGTATCTTTTAATCAGAATCTAAATGAAAAAAAATGCTAAAAGCTATTCCCTAACATCTGCCAGTTGAGCATAGATTTAGAAATAAAAATCAAGAGGTATAGACTCATCTCAGGGAATTATGTGTTCAAATCCTCATTTATGGAGATGAGAATGGAAGTGTTAACGTTCAGAGTCTTCTGCTGCATATCCGAGGCTTTAGGGTGGCTTAATGAGTCACTGTCTGAAACCAAGAACAAGCTGAAGTTCCTCTCTCACATACACACATGCACCCATCGAATTTTGTGTGTTATTACTCAGTTCTGAGTAATGGCAATTCATTAGATTTTTCCCATCACACATATGAGTTGCTAATAACATGTGTGTTACAAATACCCAGGGCTTTTTCCAAGAAAAGGCAGGAATTTCAGTGACCCAAGTGCTAAACGGAACCACGCAATTTATCCCTCTCCCTTTACTCTGTAAAAATATTTTTGGAGTGAACTTTGTGGCTGTGAAAACCAGGGGATCCACTTCTAAGGGCAAAAGAGCAGTTTGAGAGCCCTGAAAAGAGCCTGATCAGCCTTTAGTTACGCAGTGAAATAAAGCACAGCCAAAGGACAACTCTCATGAAGGAAAGATTAGACAGCAATTGTGTTCCCTTTGCATTTATTATAAAATATACTATTGGAGTATTTCAGAAAAATAATATTTCTCTGTCCTTAACACCTGGGGGTTCCCACAGAGCTGGTTGAGAGGAAGAAATGGAGAACAGTGGGCAAAAGAGATACTGAAAAAGGCACTTTTAGGTGAGCTTTGCGTCCCATTTTTACCTTTTCCTAATAGAAAACAGCAATGAAAAAGTCACCAGGAGTCACCAGGAGTCACCAGGAGTCCCAGCAGCCATGAGATCTCAAACTAAACTAACTCTGTGCCAATGCTGTTTTCCCTCATTACTATGAGTACAAAAAGCAGCAAGATCATCACATGAAGGAAATCCATCTCAGTGGATCCCCTTGCCCAGTACAAACACCAAGGCTGGTGGGCACCTCACCCAGTGCTCCACTCCCACTCTCTGCCATCCAAATGCCTGGTGGAGACATGGAATCCTGGAAAAATGAGCCGACTGACACCAGCCTGGGAGCTGGGAGGAGACAGCCCCTCTTGTGACCGGCCTCCCCAGGGCTCCCAGCCCGGCCATGCCACGGAGCTGCCCACGCTTCCTCTCACACAACAATCCCTGCATATTTCACACAACCACAGCATGGTTTGGCTTGGAAGGGATCTTAAAGACCAGGAAGATGCAGGGACATCTTCCACTATCCCACATTGCTCCCCAAGCCCCATCCAACCTGGCCTTGGACTCTCCCAGGGATGGGGCAGCCACAGCTTCTCCGGGCAACCTGTGCCAGAGCCTCCCCACCCTGATACCCACTCTAAACCTCCTCTCCTTCAGCTCAGGGCCATTCCCCTCAACCCTGTCACCACATGCCCAATTTAACAATGGATCTTGCTGGGACCATGTCCCCATCTCCTTCACCCATCAGCCCAGCTGGCACAACCCCCAGAGAGGCAGAGGACGAGCTCCACGAGCCGGGTGCCACGTCCCCTCGGACGAGGGACCGAGCCGCCGCTCCATTCCCAGGCTCTCCTTATTTACCCATTTCTATTTTAACAAGCAGCCTGTTCCCTGGGCCCCGGCGTTGCCTCCCTCCCCTCGGAGCCCTGGGTTATGTGAAAATGCGTGTGCCAAGCGGCGGGGGCGTGCTGGGGCTCCTGGCTCGCCGGGACATGCTCCTGACGTACTGTGTGGTCAAGGAGCCGGGACTGGGGGGGCCTGAACGAGGGCCAAGCCTTGCACTTCAGCTTCCTGACCTGGCAGCCATTCAGAGAGACCCTGCTAAGTGCTATTTCCTAAATACACCAGCTTTTCATAACAATCTTACCACATTGCTTTCCTTTACAAGCTCTCTTAAAAGAGAACTGGACTCCTTCTGGTTAATCTACACAGACTGCATTTGGAAGCCATCAGAAACTGAACTGTAAACAAAACGTTATTAATGTGTTGTAATCTGCCCTCAATGTTCCAGATGAAAAGAAAATGTTTTATAGTTTTGGAGTATACATTTTAATTGCCTTTTAAGAGTGCATATACTTTTAGTGCTCTCTGTTATAAAACTGCAGTATCTGTTTCTTGATAACTGTTGAATGATCTCAGCTATTTTTATTAGGTTTTCTCCCCCACCCCTGGTCCCCCTTCCTTAAGCTACCACCACTGCAAGGCTTTTCCAGACTGTTCCTGATACTAGGCTGGCAAAAAGTTCCACATCCAAGATAAATTCCATTATAAACAACTCCTTTACAACATCCCCTCGCTATAAAAACACTTGGGTGTGGAAAATTAGTTCTTTAAATGAACTTAGAATCCAGTTACTTTTGGTAAAAATCTGATCTAAAGAAGGGCTAAACCAAACTTCCCAGATTTTCAGCCCTTCCCTGCTTGGTTTGCTCTCAGTGCCTTGTTCCTGTCGTGGCTGGAAGTGTTTGGGAAGGGATACAGGAACTTGGCCTTGGAGATGACAAGGCTGTAGATGGCACAAGGTGTCCCAGCCCAAGCCACTGAGTGAAGGTGGGTTTGTGGTAAGATCCTGCTTGAATTGTAATCTCCAAATTCCTCACAATGCAATTCCCCCCTGGAAGTGGGGAGCAGAGCCCAGGAGGGTTTATTGGGCTGAGTTGCCTCCCTTGAAGCAAATGCTCCCCTGTATAATAAGGTCTTTTAGTCCTTCTGGGATAAATGGGAAGGGGATCACAAAGTTACCTGGCAGGCTTTCAGGGTATCTCTTTACTAGGAAAGTACTTGATAAAATAAATAGAAATCCAGGGTCATAAAACTAACCATGGCGTTTGTTGTTCATTAGGCTGCAGTTTCAAAAGGCAAAGGGAACCTTTAAAATCCTCCATTTCAGGAAATATCAGGATTTTGGACATCACTGTTATCCTGTTTGTATCAACAAACAGAATTGCTGCAGCTATCCCAGATTCAGCTGTGCACTCCTTAAATCCCAAAGCCTGCTCTCCCAGAACTTGGATCTCACACACCTTCACTCTTTGTTTCTTTTAAAGATAATTAACTTTCTCAACAGCCCCAGCTTTGCCTCCAACTCTTCCTGTGCTGTCTCTAACACCTCCCTAATACATCTTTGACTTGCAAGATACTATTACATGATATGATGCAGGCCAGGACATTTCACAGAGCCTGGAGAACAACCAGTTTTCAACATTTTCCTCTAATGCAGTTGAAATATTTGAAGTGGCAAAGCCTCTCTCTCACACTGGATTGGGATTCACATAATGCAAGGGAACTACAGTTTATTGTTGCTCTTTTAGTTCCTTTTATCTTCAAAATTATCAGCGCCTGTAATTTTTTTTTTTATGTTGTTTTTAAAAACATTTTTCAGTATGCAGATGTGCTTGTGAAGATTAATGGACTGGGAACACTGAAATCTTGTATTAATCAGCTACAAGGGAAGGCAACTGCTGAGTAAAATTTTCCATAGTGCTGCACCCAGGAGTTTATCCAGAGAGCTCCTTGTCTTGCAGGATTTCTTCTGGCAGTTTGGAATTCTGCAATGACACCAGTAATGGGTGACTCTTCCCTGAACATTGAACAAGCCACAGTATGGGGAACCCTGTCAAGCACTTATCATGGTTCCTGCTATCAAAAATAGCTGATTTATTCCATGTGCCAGTTAATCCTGGCAGGATCCATCCCTCCTTGGAGGCTCATCCCTCCAGAGAGCAACAGCCCAACAGGATCTGAACCCAAGGGATGCAGAGCCATGAGAAACCAGAGTCCCCAGGAATCAGCAAAGTTCTCCTCAAGGTGATATTACCTGGCAGAGAGTCCCATCACAGAGGGGAATGCAGCTGGGAAGGGGCTGGAGAAGTGCCTGAGGGAGCTGGGGAGGCTCAGCCTGGAGAAAAGGAGGCACAGGGGGCACCTTCTGGCTCTTCCCAAGTCTCTGGCAGGAGTGAGGAGCCAGGGGGGATCAGTCTCTTCTCACAGGTAACAAGCAAGAGGATGAGAGGAAATGGCCTCAAGCTACAGGGAAGCATTAAATTGGATACTGGGCAAATTCCTTCACCATAAGGGATTTAAAAGCCATGTAGATGTGGCCCTTGGGGACATGGGTTAGTGGTGGCCTTGGCAGTGCTGGGGGGAACAGTTGGACTCCATCATCTTAGAGATATAGTCCAATTTAAATGATTGTATATGCTTGAAATATAGATCATATGCAGAGAAAATTGCTTTCTGTAACAGAGTAATGAAAAAAAACCCCTACCCCAAAGCAGTGACTGAGAGCACTGTGCCTGCACACATTTCATTAAGGGATAGGTTAATTACCCCAATTTCATTACTAATTGGATCAGTTCAAACCTGCTGCATTGGAAGTGTCTTGGCAGACAAAAACCTGACCATAATTACAAAAACAACTGGTTTCTCCACTTACATAATTCCACCAATTAAGTAATTCCTCCACTTGTAAAGCAAACCCAACCAAGGCCATTTGGGTAGTTTTGACTCATTTTCAGCAACGTGCTACTTCTCAGTGCTGATGTGTACAAAATCCAGCCCCATTACTCATGGCAGTCATTTCTGATCCATTAAATGTCGGTTGAAATAACTTGAGAGAATTTGCCAGAGCGCTGTGAAAAGGCCTTGGTTAAAAGGAAAAGCCACCTAAGCTCTAAAATGCTGCTTTTGCTGTAAATCCTTGAGGTTTGGAAAGGTTGATCAGAGTTTGAGGAGCAGCACCACCCTTGCTTTGAGCCTCTCTCCTTGGGATTGCTACAAAGCAAAGCACAAGGCTCCAGATTGTGTGGAATTTGCAGAAGCCAGGAAGAGTTGGACATCCCACAAGAAAATCTTGGGTTTACTGATCATGTTGAACAGTCTGCCAAGGAAAACTGTGGTGAATGATAGAGCTGAGGGCCTGTGATCAGCTCTCCTCTCACCAACAGGTACTACTTTGAGTACAACTGAAATTACTGAACCAACTGAAATTACTGCGAGGGATAAATGTGAGTAAACTGTCTGATTATATGAAATTAAAAGGCAAAAGAGTATTTTTTAACTTCCTAAAACAAATAGAAATTCTGTAAGTTTTTAGAAAGTTAAAAACCACAAATAAATCCCTGTTTTTCATGACATTTTCTTCTCAAAGCCCAGGGACTGTCAGGGTAAGTATTTCTAAGGATTGTGCTCCTGACAAGTTGCTTGTTAATACTGATTGAACAGTTCCTATAGGCAGCAGGAGTCCTTAAGTGTTTGATTTCAGAAAGAAACTGCAGAGCTTGATATGAAACAAAAAAAACCACAAAAATTACATTTTGCTGATCTCTGTATCCCACAGTTTCACCTCCAGGGAGTTTCTGCCATCACATCTATAATATGAGATTTTACATGAAGTTTTGGAAGTCAAATAATGTCCCACCTCCAGAGCAGAATTAAGAGGCTCCCTTCCCCTACATATAATAATACTGAAGGTTCATCTGCTGAAAAAAAAAGCAGATAAATTAAAACCCAGGGCAGTTCATAAAAGAGCTCTGCTTGGGAAATAACCTTTTGAGCCACTGGAAAAACTCTGAGTTCAATCAACTTTATTTCCAGTACAAAAGCAATTAGTTTTTTCCCATCAGAAATCAGATGAAGTAGTAAATTAGGATTTGCCAGTGATGGGAATTCTTAACTTGTGGCATAAATAGAATTTCCTTATTATTATTATTTTCAGCTAAGTCCATCTATGTCAACTGCTGCAGACTTATCACAAATACCTACATTTAAATGGAATTTTCCTCCTTCTTTTAAGGCAAAAGCTACTTTAATTAAGCTTAAACCAACAACCAACCTATAAGAACCAACAGACTTGGCTGCTGTTTCATTCACCCAGGACTCCAACTGTACTGAGAAATCTGACTTAAAAGCCATTTACACCCCTCTTACTCTCAGAAGCTGGTTTTTCTACACTCTTATAATACTTGAAACTAATCAAAATTAAATAAATTGAAAATAATTCTGCCTGTTGTGATCATCTGGAGCATCAACAGTGGCTCTGTAGGAACAGCTTCAGTGACAAAATAGTGCAAAGTTTCTCCTTTCCTTTTTCTTAATGGACATTTCTGAATACAACTCATGCTCTTTGAGAAATACACTTTTCTTTCCCAAAACCAGCTGAAACTGCTTCATGAAATTTTACTAAGAAACCTCTTTCATTTTGACTCCTCCACCATGAACTTTCTTCTTTTCTTTCTCTCTGATTTGATCTGAACTTGTTTTAAGGTCAGAGTGAGTATAATTCACACTAAATTCACAATGCAAGAAACGAAAAGGGGGAGAATTATAGTTCCAAAAGAGCTCTGCAATGGCACCCAACTCCTGCCCTGCTTCCCCTCCTTCCCTCCCTCACTGATCCAGGAATAAATCAACCCAACAGAGGAGGAGGGAAAAAGAGAAGATGAATTAGAGGAGGCCATAGATGAGAAAAATTAAGACTGGGAATAATTTCTGGATACAACATTGGCCACCTAAAGGCTGATCCAGGATTGTTTCTGAATTAGCAATGCAGAAAATATTTGAAAAAGCAAATATCCTGCAGACAGAGGAAAATGTAGAGTGTTGGACAAGAAACCCAACAATTTCTGCACACACCAGCCCTTCCCACAAATACCCCTTCTGAAAACAGCCACCTTTTGAAAGGTCACGTTGTAAAGTCACTCAATTAAAACAGTAATTAAAGAGTAAACATTAACTCACAATTTTTCCTTAGGTCTTTCTTACTTCCACTTGGTATCTTTCCTCCCAGACTAAGCTGCACCTTATGAATCTGCAAGTTTATCTTGATGACAAATCTTTAACTTCTTAGTTTTCAGTGCAGGAAAACCAGTGTCCTTCCATTCAGAAAGACCTGCTCCTTGCTCTCCCAACTCCCACAGCATCATGATTGAAGAAATCACATATTATCCACATTATTTGTCACTGCTGGGACAAAACTACACTGAAACATGGTAAAACTGCCATGGTAAGGGAAATTAATGCTTTTCCATGCTTTAATGAACATGAACTTTTATTTTAAGCAAAGAAGACAAAACTCCAGGTACAGCCTGGTGGGCTCTTGCAAACACTCCCTGATGGCTTGAGTTTCCATCATTATTCCTCAGTTAAGGTTCTCAGAAAATGCAAACAATAAACACTTTCTTAAAAAAGAAGCTGAGATAAATCTGTGCACAAAAACCCCCCACCAGGTGAATCAAGGAAAGCTGGCAACTGGCCCCATTCCATGGGAATTAATGCAAAGGCATTGATTTGTTCTAGAATAATGATAAGGTCTCTTGGTTTAATTTTAGGAGAAGAACTTTCATTCTCTGATTGGCAACCAGAGCTATTTGTGTCATAACCAGAAAGCCAAAGTTTGGCTTTGCAAGTGACTAATCAAAGCCAATCCCTCTCTGTTGGAGAGAAGGGAAAACAAGTCTGGAACAGTCAACAGCAATTTGTTAAAATGAAACCCAACTTCTGTCTCACATTCCCTGCCTCCTGCCTACCCAGAGTAGCCCCATGAGGATTTGAAACCAGTACTGAAGACAGTTTTCCAGGGAGGTGAAAATCACAGCAATTCCAGGGATCACTCAGATCCCACACGGCCACGAACTTGTGTCACAGCGACAGGAAATGCAAAAAGAAGAGAAATTGAAATAAAACCACAGCAATGCTGTCAAAAAGGAAACGGGCAGATAAGGGAGCTCAAACAAAAATGGTTTGTTGTCTTCTTGTTCCTGATCTCAGAGAAATCCTGGATGATAATGAGCATCCACTCCAAGTGCCACAGCATCCACTGGCACAGCAGCACAGACACCTGAGCATGGATTCAGCTGTTCATCCCATTTATTGGCCCGGGATAGTTTGTCTGAGCACCAACTGTAATATTTGGCACTTAGTTCTCTGTGTTCAAAGAGTTAAGCTCTGTCCTATAAAGATAAAAATCTCCATTTTTATGACTTTGTACAGCTCCTACCAAACGAGGATCCAGCTGTAATTGCAACATTCCAAGCTCGGAAGGTGCCAAGTTTTACTAACTACAATTTAACTGGTCCTGGTTGATGCAGCCCAAATTCTTGTTTGGATAATCAGCCTTTGTTTAAATATGGACTGAAAGAAAAAAGGGAAGAAAGAAAGCCCAGACCAGCCTTAGCCTCCAGGCACGTCATGTGAGCTGATTACCCGCAGCAGTAGCAGACACTGGTGCACAAGAGGAGGATTATTTTGCCAGTATTACTGTTACTGGTAACACAGAATTCAGAGCTTCTCCCCCCCAGCCCCCACCCTTTTTCTTTTCTTTCCCTTTTTTCCCCCCCTCCCTCCACAATTCACAAGTCTTCTGTCCAAGTTCAAATGAAGTTTAAAGGTGAAAAGGGCAAGAAAGTTTCATGACTGGCTGTTGAAAGAGGGAGAAATAACCAGGGTCTCCAAGTTTGCATATACTAAAAGCTCAACTATTTTGTGTTTTGCTGCAATTCATAACCGTACAAATCCCTTTTTGTTGGGTCTGTTTGGACTGAAATTAAACACTTGTTAATAATTTATAACTTAATATCATTAGAAAATAATAATAACTGTCAAGTGACTACATTCAATACATAAAGCAACTTGAGTGGCTCGTTAGATTATTTGTCAAAGCAACGATTTCTCTATATTTCAGCTTATTTCTACTGGGAGGAGCAGTTAAAGAGCCACCCAGCTTGCTTGGAAACCATTTCTCCACCAGCTGGGAGCAATTCCCAAATTGCTGCACCTCACCCACATCCAAGTGTTGCTGGCTCACTTTAAAAGCCCTTCAGGAGGTGCCTTAAAAGTGCTGGAAGAAGGGATGGCCAAGGACCTTTGCTGCTCACAGACCAAAATCACATCCCAGAGCAAAGGGGTGCAGATCATTTGCTCTAAATGTTACATCTCAGTGAAAGTCAATCAGTGTTTGGTCAACAGAACAACTGTCAGGGCATTTATTTAGGAGAAGAAAACTCTCAATTCTTTATATATGTTGGCAACTGAGCTCCCCAAAGCACAAAGCTGCCTGGAGGTTCAGGAGGTGCTGCTTTCCCCAGACACAAAAAATACTTGTGTGGGAGGCTTTTTTTGAGGAGTAAAACTCACAGGCTGTGGCTGCCTGTGCTGGCCAGTTTGGAAAACCAGGCAGACAAAATCCCAGAATGATTTGGGTTGGAAAGGACCTTAAAGTTCATCCTATTCCACTCCCTGCCCTGGGCAAGGACACCTCCCACTGTCCCAGGCTGCTCCAACCTGGCCTTGGGCACTTCCAGGGATGGGGCAGCCACAGCTTCTCTGGGAACTTGTGCCAGGACCTCCCCACCCTCCCAGGGAAGAATTTCTTCCTAATTCCCAATCTAAACCCACACTCCCTCAGTTTGAAGCACAGATAGGTAGAAATCAAAGTACTCAAATATTCTCTCCAAATACAGATGGCTCCCCCTAAATCATACAGCTTCTAATACATGAAGGTGGAACAAAGCAAATTGCAACTGCCCATACTGAGCCAGAACCTCAAATGATTAAAATCAATGTAATCTGCCTTCAGTCATGTCAATATTCATCAGGCAAAGTATCCAGCCCTTCCAAGATTAAAGTAGCCATGTAAATGTTCATTATAACTTACAAACTAACAGCTGGGATGCTCTGACAGCAAAGATCAGCAGCCATTTGATCTATTTGAGCACTTTTCTCTCTGGGTGAGCTCCTGTGCCAAGTCTATTTTTGTTGCATATTAATTGATGAAGTTAGAAAACATCAAATTTAACCACACAAAGCAAGGAAGGTGGAAGTTCAGATTAAAAAATTAGTCTGAGCCAGTCTGCCCTGATCCTGAGCTCGTGTAAACTGATTTAAGTCAGCAGTGCCAGAATGCCTTAGATTAGTCAGGGATCTGCTCTTGTTTTCATCTATTTATCTGATATCATTTCTAATTTACTTACTGAATAAGTCCCTTGTCTTTTCATTCCTTTCAACTCCTCCTCCTCCTCCTGATTTTGTTCTGTCTGCAGACTGAAAACTGCAGGGCCATCTCCCCCCACCTCTTCTTGTCTCAGCAGCTCTTCCTTCCTCACCCTGCCCTGTTNCTGATTTAAGTCAGCAGTGCCAGAATGCCTTAGATTAGTCAGGGATCTGCTCTTGTTTTCATCTATTTATCTGATATCATTTCTAATTTACTTACTGAATAAGTCCCTTGTCTTTTCATTCCTTTCAACTCCTCCTCCTCCTGATTTTGTTCTGTCTGCAGACTGAAAACTGCAGGGCCATCTCCCCCCACCTCTTCTTGTCTCAGCAGCTCTTCCTTCCTCACCCTGCCCTGTTTTCTTCTCATGATTTCATGTATTTATCACCCACCTGGAATACTTCAAGGAAGGAGAGAAAGGCCTCAAATATTGCAGGTTATTTCCAGCACAACAGTTCTCAAAATGTAATTTAATAAATCTTGGAGCTGAAGAGCTGCCCAATGGCCTTGTGTACCAACAGGCTTTTAAATGACTGTGTACCTGAGAAAGGCAGTAAGAGAAATGGTATTTTGCTTTATTTTTGAAGTTTCCCACCCATGCTTCTCCCCAAAATCAAATGGTGCCTACAGAAGAACCAGGAGATGTCACTCTGGTTAGTAACAGCAGGGCCTTGTAAGTCACAATTAATTTTTAATTAATTATTTAATCATTAATTAAACGGGGAAGGTTTCCCTTTTTTAAAGTGAATCTTCTCAGGCACGTGGAAAAAAGGTAGGAATCAATAAAATTGATCTGTAACATATTTTTACTTGAGAAAGGATTACAAGGTTGAATCCCAACATTATACACTTAAAACCATTTCTCCTTCCACTGACTTTACAGTTCCAAAAAAAATGTACATTTTGGAGACAAAGGCCTTTATCCTCTTAAGTGCTGTGGGTTTCATGCCAATCTCCCAATATAAAGCAGACTTCAGACTCAGACCCAAGAGAAATGGTCTAGGAAAGATTAGATTTTCCACCACAAAATAAGGCCCTTGTGTGGTGAACCATCCCAGCCCCAACACCTCCTTCCTCCCAAGTGATTGTTTGACACCCCCAGCCCAGCCCATCTCTCTCTTCCAAATGGAAGTGGTTTGATCATTCCTTTGCTGCTGTGCCAACCACTTTTTCCATGTGTACAATTTCCAGAATTGGAAATGGACCTGAAAATCTATAGATTTTTCTGTTTGTTTTTTGTTTTATTTTAAATTCTGTATCATTTTTTGACACAGAATAAGTTTGCTCTTAGTGTCAGTGAACAGAGTTAATTCTCACTGGTGATGTAACATAGATAAACTCACAGTGATGAACACAACCATGAAAAACTCCTTTAAATCAACAGGATAATTTTAAGAGTTGCCCATCAAAGTTGTGAACATCTAATAGGATCAGTATATCCCATAAAATTAATTTTGCCAAGTGTCTCTCAGCTCGATAAATGCAAGAGGAAACTCTCTTAAACTTCCCACGTGCTACAAAGGTATTTTATCAATTGTCCCCCAACTAGAAAACACAGATTTTTCAGGCTATTTCAAAATCCATTGACAGTAATAAAGTAGGACAAGCAAGGAAAGGAGGGAAATATGGACTCAGTACAATGTAGCTGCTGAGGATTAAATTTTAACACCACCAAAGCCACACGAAAAAGAATGAATTCAAGAATCAGAAGATTAAAACTGCACGTAGTCAGCTCGGGATTGGTCAGCTACAGATGGAAACTTTCTTGACAACACACAGTTTAAATTCTAGTCAGGGTAGACTCTGATTAAATGCTCCTACAATTTTTGAGTACATCCCTTTTTTCCTACCGGCTACTGAAATACAAAAGACCTCTCCTGCAAACATAGAACCAGTAAAAAAAAAAGTGCAAGTAAAAGCCATTTAGGTTTCCAGCAAAGACATAAAAGCCAACCAGCTAATGGACATCCAGGGTAGTCAAATCACTTCTGCAAAATCCATTAGTTACTGAAAGTTCTGGAGGGCTCAGTTTTTACAGTAAAACCTGTAAAAACTCAGTATCCAGTTTCTCTGTTGGGACATTGAGGTGTGAAGATCCAAACGATGCTGGAACTGAACTTGTATATTTGAACCTTTTGAACTCCATCTGCCCTTCATAAATTACTTTACCACCAGCTTTAACACGTTTCTAACCCACCCTGCAAGAGAAAGGAGGAATCACTGAAAGAACTGGAAATGGAACCAACTTTCTGACACTTCCCTTGGAATTTGTCTCGGTTCAAAAGACAAGCACCTATAACAGAACTGGGGGAGGAGGGAAAGCTCCCAGATAGTGCAGTGAAATAACATCTGTCTTCACACTGTGAAAACAAAGCAGCAGATCCCCCTCCCCAAACCCCAGCCCAGCTGAAGGGAATGGAAATGGCCCTGCACAGGAACAGGCAGTTGCTCCTTTCCATCTGGAAAACACTGTCAAATGGAAGCCAATTCCCCAAAATTCCCAACTGGTACCAGAACTCCATTTTGCATCTCAGACAGGGATGTGCTGCCCTGGGCTTTGTGATGCAGAGGGACATCCCCACATCACATCCACAGAGAGATTCTCCCTCTGAGGGAAGCTGGAACAGAGTTTAAAAATTAATCCAATTCAAGGCAATGACCATAAAGATTCTTAATGAATTTTAAGTTGCTTTGAACTGAAAGAAGAGATCCCACCAAAGGAGGGATCCTGTCCAAGGGCAGCTCAGCAGCTCAAACACAGTGTTTCCTGCTTTCCATGAGAAATAAAGCACATGGCCAGTGAGCAGGTTCCTCCTCCTTAGTTTTGGGACTGTCAGCATGTTTATAGACTGTCAATCACTGAGATTTAGGAGGAAAACTAAGGCTTTATTTGAAGTCCAGAAGAATGGAAAGGTTGGTTCCCAAATGAGACAGCACATCATCATAACCAAAGCAATCTACAAACCAGATATTCCTTCTCCTCCACCTTCCCAGCCTGCAGAGAGCTCAGCACCCAAAGCTCCGTGCAGGAACACAGAGCCAAAGCCTGCACAGGAACTCTGCAGCTCCTCTCCTGCTTGCATAAGGAGTTTCTTTGGGTTCAGGAAAGTCACCTAATTTTTTTTTTTCCATCTGAGATTTGTCACTTACAAATGAGGAAACTGCCCATCTCAGAGGACAGCTATGAGAATGTGCTTTCAAGAGGTCAACTAAGATAAAAATACTGGTTTTCCTTCTGGATTAAAATGTTATCATGTTATATCTGGACACCATATTTCAATTTCTCTTTAAAATGACCTTGTTATCATATTATATCTGGACACTGTATTTCAGTTTCTCTTTTAAAATGATCTTGGCTAAAGCAGCAAAGGGACACAGCAGCTCCCATTTACAGGTCACCTCAGGTCTCCTGAACAAACCCTGCCCCAGGGTTTCAGTGAACCTCAGGAATCCCAAAAGCAAAGCACATTGCCCTTAAAGTGCATAAAATGCTTCTGATTCGCAGAATGACACAAATGTACAAGAAAAAGGGATGGCTGATTATTTTTTGTAATGGATGGCTTTTAGAGGGGCACAACACACTTCTGCATTTCTTAAACCCCCAAACAACCAGGGGTTTTCAACAATGGCCTTGTGTGAAGTGCTGCTTGCTTATCAAAAAGAGAAAAAAAAAGGATTTCAGGGGTTGAACTTTGAGTTTTAACCCTGGACAAAGAGTCAGATGCTGTACAAGGTGCTGGGGGAAGGCAGCCTGCCCAAAGTGCCCATGCTCCCACAGCTCTTTAATCCTTGTGTGAAAATACTGGACACTTCAAAATAAAATATATAAAAAGCAAAAAAACGACAAGACTTTCTGAGTTTTCCCAGGGAAGTCCATGTCACAGTTTGCCTGTGTAAGCAATAAGGAATAAGATACATGAAATATTATTAAATGTGTGCTTGCAATTTATGAAGTTACCAGCTCCATTAATTATGGCTCCTCATGACAGGTTACAACTGACCATGTGAACAGTCCAAGCTCCAGATGAATGAACACAGATGTTCCAAAAAATGATCACTAAAGATCACGTAATTCAACCTGCTTTACTTCCCACTTGCATGAAGAAAAAACTTGTGGTTTTGCATTCCCTCTCCACCAGCACAGACTGGCTTTCTTTCCCTTGTTTCCCAGCTTGGAAAGGAGCCATGTATCATTTAGAGACCTCTGGGGTTTGGTGGAGCAGTTTCTGAGGATCCCTTTGGGGAATGGGACCACATTTCAAACAGAGGGACACAGGTACAAGCCTTTAAAAAACAGGCCAACAGCCAGAGTGGTCATCAATAACTTTTTGTTTAAGTGTATTAACAACATAATTCCAAATAATCCAAGCATCCCACCATCATGCAGGGGATCTACAGTCATTACATCTCAGCAGCCACACAGGACCTACATTTCTGACATTGAACAAACAGCAGACAAGGCACCAAGCCCAAACCACAGCAGCAACCCCCTCAGCAAACCCCATCCCACAGAATCCAGCTGCTTCAGGAAGCAAAGGTATCCATATCCCAGCTCTTATCCCTCGGAGCTCAATGGTTTGGGACTCAGGAGCAGCATCAATAGGTAAATGCAGAGGCTGATCTCCTCTAAGAGCTACGGGTTCATCTGCTGGGGGAACTCACAAAGCAGCAGAGATCAGCCCTGCCTGATGCAAATGTTAAGTCAGAAGAATAACATTACATAATGTACAACAAAATGTTAATTTACAGCAACCAAATCGAGGTTTTTTTTTTCTTTTTTTTTTTTAACCCCCTATGCTACAACACACCATCCACACAGCGGGATGGCAGAAAAGGAATTCCATAGTTTTCTGTAGCTTCTGCCATTTTGGTTGATGTTTTGTTTCACCAGCTGATAATCTTACAGGCCAGGAAAACCATGCTGCTGGTGGAAGTACTAAATCACACCAAAAGAGCTAAGGTTTTGAGATGAAACAAGAAGCTGATTACACATGCACCGAGTATACCAGTCACTAAGCGTTTGTGGATTGCAGGGATAAGATACTCTCTTTGCTTATTACTGCCTCCTTGATCCAAAGAGATTTAAGCAACTGTTTTCAATTAGATGTTTTTAAGCTAGTCAAACTACATCCATAAAGACATATTTATAGAACAACTTAAAACTGGAAGAATTAAAACGACTACAAAACTGATGAATTCCATTCCCCCACCAACCCACTCCCCACCACCACCACCCCCCTCCCCACTCATTTACTGACCATTAACGAGCAAAAAGCACTGCAATTTTAAGAATTAATCCACTGTTGCAAAATTAAATCAGATACACTAGGAGGGATAATGACAAACTGGTGGCTCCAGCGTTGTCAGTTTGCGGGTGATACAAGTTCAAGTCGTCTGTGCTAGTGGCCACTCTGTTGGAACAAACATGAACATAAAAGGGAACATTAAAAGTGCAGCAGCACCAACTGAGTCAATTCTGTCACTGAGGATGCAGACTGGCAATAAGTGGCAGAGGGTAAATATTGCATTTTAGAAATGATCTGGGCAGTTCCAAGGCTGCGAGACCTCAGTGGATATGGAGATAAAGGAAGACACAGCCATGGAAGTAAATGAGAGAGAGAGAAAGACTATCCTCATTTCCCTCTAAATTCCAGAGCACAAGAGCCTGGCAGTGTGGCTTTGCCACACATGACTTGCTTTCAGCCCCAGGACCCCATGACGAATATTCCGAGACCTCCAGGAACAAAACTGAGCTTTGATAGTTCTCATCCGACAGCTGCTTAAACAAAATTTGCCTAAAACACTCTGCAGCATGTGACTAGAAATATTTGCAAGATGAGTCTCCTCGTCCCTGGTCACTGAGGAACACACAGCCATGGCAGAGGCTTCCCCCACGAGCTGCTCAGGCCTCTGCCAAAGCCAGAATCACCTCTGGGCAGCTGCTTCCTCAGCTTGGGAGGCAAAATAACTGGTAAGCCAAGCCCTGCTCCAGCCCTGCCTCCTCCTGCTGCAAAACCCATCTGAAGAAGCTCAAGGCATCCTAAATTTAACCTTCCCTCCACTTTCCTACAAGGCCAATTTGTTCCTACCTAAGCACATCGTCATGAAAACACTTAAAAGCACATTAACAGCGGAGCGACTTGAAGATTCAAATACATCACTTAAACATACATATTTTATACATTTAATACCCTTCAGGATCAGGCCATAAATACAAATGGATATTTCAAAGCATGAACCAGGGTCTCAGCTTTCTCCTGTCACTGTGGCCTTGGCCTGGGCATCCTGTACTCATGGTGATGGGTGCTGTGCCCAGGACAGCCTGGGAATCTCACAGCTAAAGCACCAACCCTGACAGGGATGTACGGGAGACACTTTATTTTCCAATTTTTTTGTTTTTTAATTAAGCATCTTACATTTGCTTCACGTGCTGAAGAAGCACATGCTGCACAAGGAAATTCTAGCCATTATTTTTGGTGAATTAACCTGAGGAGTTACACACAGGGTCTATTTTTAAGGAAACTCTTCAACTCTGAAGCAAGGAAATGCCCCTTGGCTATGCAGTACCTTGCCTGTCCCCAGATCTGTGAGATAAAAACCTATCTGGGAATAAAGGAAAGAACACAGAGAGAATTCAAGTAGTGACACAACCTGTGCAATCCCAGGCTGTTTTCTGTTCTGTGGTGTTTAAGGAACAGTTGCAGTTGATGTATTCACCCCTGAAATCTCTCTGTATTGATCCTGCACAGTCCAACCTGCCTGGAGAGGCAGATCTTCACATACCTGCTGAAATCACATTGTGCACCCAGATGAACCACAGAATCATTTGGTTGGAAAAGACCTCTGGGATCATTTGAGTCCAACCCTAGGATCTGTAACTATCATCAGATCCACCCTTTGGAATGAATGAGACTCTGATTTCTAATTGATTTTGATTTACAAGGTCTTGTTTGCAATGTCTTAAGAAACAAGAGTAAAAATAGTCCATTTTTGTCTATGGGCAACTCAGTAATATCAAGGTCAAGCCAATGCCTTTTATTCCCCAAGTGTCTTTCTCCTGTGAGAAAAAGTTACAGGATAAAAACCAAAAGGCAGGTTTCATACAATTATATCCAAATTGGCAGAGGAAAACGATGAGATAGAAGTGAACATAAAAGCAAGTGAAATAACACGGAGCTGCAAACAATCTTGCCTAAGGCACAACACTAATGCAGGACTAACTTCAAAGCAGCAACTCAAGCAGCACAGGTGACAAACAATCTGCATAACAATAACCCTAAAGCAGCTCCCAGTCAGGATCCAACCCCGCAGAAAGGGGCAGAACATGGCTCACTGCCAGCCTGAAGTGCATCAGAACCCTGGCACTTGGCATTTGGTCCTTCAGGATTTGGGAAAGAGGAGGAGGAGGAGGAGGAAGGACACTCAGCTCTCATTTCTGGCACACCAGGTACACCAAAGCCTCCAGCAAACCCTGTCTCAGCTCATTCCCAAGCAGCTCCACACACCCCTCACCTGGGTTCTGTCCTGTAGCTACTCAGTGTTTGCAGCCTAAAACACTTCACATGAGCATAAAGCTCTCCCGCTCAAAGAGTGCTGTCAAAAAAGTACTGCTGGATTCTGTAATTCCAAATAGTGCATCTCAGAAACTTCTGGTTTGATAATAACCTCTGGAATTTCAAACAAATAATCCCCGAGCAAGTTCTGCTCTTGCTCATAAATCACTTCAAACTTTTTCTTTTTTTTGATTTTGTACATTGAACTATGTATATGGACGAGATTACAGTACTTTGGCTACAAGTTTCCTCAAATAAACCAGGCTCTGAGAAGGCCACCACATCAGAAGCTTTATTCTGCCTATTTCTTTTTGTTTTGCTAATTGTAATTTATAATGAACCTCTTCCCCAGTAAGCTGACTCAGGGAAAAACCACTCTGAAAGGCATCAGCTACTGATGAATTGTTTTTATTAATTAAGTTAGAGAAACAAAAACCACAGTGGTTTTCAGGGCTTCAACTTGCAGCAGAACCCACAAGCTTGGAGGCAGAAAGAAGTGTGAAAGTCAGAGCTCTGCTCTGAACAGCTCCTCCATTTACTGAGGGGCTGAAATTCCACAGCCAAGGGGTTTTCCTCTCTCTGAACATAAAGATTTGGTTCTTGGAGCAGCTGCTTTGGACTTAAGAAAGCACCACAAAAGCCTTTAGTGCATTAAAAACTGAAATAATGGGCATTAAGCAGAAGTAGCTTTTATAACACACTGATATTCGAGTGGTTCAGCTTGTGATGGGCTTTGCTGAAAGAAGAGTAGATGGAAGAATAGAGTTAAGAAAAGCATTTAATCTCAGCAAGTTCCAAGGACCTTTAGATTTTCCTTTTAATTTTTAGTAGCCAAGAGATTCAAGTTTTATTTTCACTCAGGATTTGAGGCTGAGGACATGGAGGAGAATCTCTGGATTCAGCACATTTAACCAGCCAACAACCCTGGCTGCTCTCTGGACATCACACCAAGGAAGGTGAGGTTCCCTTGCTGGGATTTCTTTTTTTTTAACATGTAATAAATGGAGCAATTCGTAATTTTCAGTAAAACTTCGGGATTTTCTTATTTAAACCAGAATCTGCTTTGAAGAGTGTGATTTTATATCATGATCCCTGTTTTTAACCAGCCTTTGGCCATCAGCTCTTCTTCCACTTGGCCACTCACCCCTATTTTATCCAATCTCACCCATCTTTCATGGACAGAACCCAAATAACCCTAAAATTTGCCCATGCACTCAAAAGGCAGCTTATTCACACAGTTAGGACATGCTTTTTCATGCACTGCTGGTTACTGGAAAGTTTAACTTTTGTTAGAGCATAGAAATAAAGCAAAACAGGAAAGTGGATTATTTTTCTTACTTATTTCAAGTGTACATATTTTGGGTAGTTTTATTTTTTCCCTGTCACACAGAATAGAGACTCTTCTTGGAGCCTGTAATAGCCCTCAGCGTGTTTTCCACCAAGAATGCAGAAAAGAAACACTTTTTCTGAAGAAGTCATGGAAACTGGTAAATTGAAGACACAAGCCCTCATTGAAAACCTCTAATTTTTTAATTAAATTTACATGTCAGTGGATCTTTTGAGCCTGGCCTGTGTGTTTTTTATAATCCATGTTTCTCGTGCTTTTTCCCATGGGTATTTCTGCACTATTTCTAAACTGGGATTACTCAAGTTGAAGTGTGATAAAGGGCACATTATAGTTATATTAAGCAAAATGAGGAGGAGAAAGCTTTTCCATCATCCAAAGAAAGCCATGCCCAGAGCCTCATTTCTGGTAACAAGCAGAGCAAGGCAACCAGTCAGCTAGAAAGTGCTGCCATCAAATCAAGGCTTTGTCTTGAGAAAAGAGGGATTTATTCTACCCTGGTTTGTTTTCTGCTGAAAAATAAAGGTTGTTTTCTCCCAAATCATTAAGTCTTGCTCTGGGGTATCATCAAAAACACGTTGGGAGCAGCAGAAGAGGGAGGGAAGCTCCGTGTTGTGCATTGGTGAGCTGAGAGAGAAGGGGGGATTTGGGAGCACAGTTTGGGTTCTGGGCTCATCACTCTGCTCTTCCCAGTCGTGACTCTTCCCAGCATCCCTGGAAGATGCAGGAACTTGCAAAGTGTCCCCAGTGCCTGGCCCACGTCACAAGTACTTGTCACCAGTGCTGCAGCCACCCAGAGGGGCAGCAGCTGGATGGAGAAGGGAAGGGAAGGAAGGAAAAGGAAAGGAGGGCACGTCAGCTCAGAGCGGCTGGAAAGGTTTTTCACGGCAGCTCTTTGCAACCCTCCAAGGAGCTGCAGAGGCTGCCCATTAAAACCCTGTTAAAACACTTCTGATGTTGTCAGCAGTGGAGAGCTGAAATAGCACAGTGATCACTGAGATACTATCTGCCTCAAGCAGTTCACTGGTACTGTCAATAATATGAGCAAGGAGGTACAAGATGAGCAACAACCTAATTCCTACATCAAAATTTCATAAACTCCCTCAGCTGGTAAACACTGGAGATGTGGGCAAACACAGGCCAGCCAATAAACCACCCAGAAAAGATGACCTCTGGTCTGGAATCTTGCCCAAAAGCTTTGAACTGGGAAGTTAATTTACACTTTGAAAGCAAAGCAGTGGAATGGGAAGGAGGAAGCAGGAGGGAGGAGGTGATGGCTCTCCCATCAGTGTTTCCCAGCTGCTCCTCAGCTTCACCCAGGGAGAAATTACAGCACCACTTTTAGGCACATGCCCTTCCAAGTATCCCATAATAGAGTTTCTCTCCATTTTGCTTTGATTTTTGATTGATTTTCAATTCTTTCAATTCTAACCACAGTCCTACCAGGCAAGAAAATCTGCCACTTCTTGAGGAGAGCGATGCCTTGTTTGAAAATAGATCTCCTGATGTGCCAGGGCACTGAAACTGTGAGTAATGACAGCAGAATCATCTACTCTGCTATTCTGTGCTTATGAGTAAGTACTACTCCCAGTGAATAATGGCTGGAGAAACAGGGCCAAGGTGAAGAGTTATTTATAATACAGTAGCCAATGAGTAAGTGCTTAGCTATGAATTTACTGCTCTGGCTACAATTTCATGAGAAAATGAACAGAGCCAGCTTTTGGTTTTCCAGTTTTAAAAGCTATACACCCACTAAAGAGTAGTAAAAATAATTTGGGATGGATTGGGGTGGTTATTTATAAAGCAGCCATGACAGAGATCGTGGGCATCTCAGATAAATTCAAGATAATCAGAGATGCTTTAGTTCCTCAGATGACTCCTCAGGGTTGCTGTGGCAGGCAAGGAAAAGTCCTAGACTTGTCCTAAACCAGAATCAGATGCTTCCTCCCTTTCAAGCAATAAATATCCACTGCAGAGAGCCAAAAGCCAGAGCTCAGTGGGAATGAAGGAAAGAATTAAGACTGTCATCTGCTCAGCAGTCCTGGCTTTGGGGGTCACAATATTTGTCCCCTTTTTAATAGGAAGTGACTGTGCTAAATGTCTCAGAGCAACTTTCTGTCAGGTGCACCCTGGATGTGCAGAGATGCTCAGGAATAATCTTTAGTTGTTTCTGTCAGCCCAGAAGGAAATAAAAATTATTTCTACAAATGCATTACTTTCCCTCAAAGTAAAAATAATATATTGGGGCATATAAAAAAAAAAAAACTGATGAGGAAAATTCTGGGAGAACAGGATCAAGTTGACCAGTCTCCTGAATTTCCTACCAGGAAACATGATGTCCTGCAGAATAAATGGATCTTTTCCAACTCCCACATTACAGGTCATGACATCCTGGTGCTAATTAGGATTCTGCTCAGGACCTATTTATTGACTGAAGTTTGGGCAGCAAGACACAGTGAGAGGCTTTGGGCTTGGCATTGAGGATTTGAAGGCTGCTTGAACCCTGTAGAAATGCCTTTTTTTTTTCACTCCCACAAGGACACATGGCTCAGATTTGGGATGGAAGTGGACATTTGGAAAATGAGAAGTAATGATGCCACAGGACTGCAGTTTAGTCCTGAACTGTAACCCCCCAAAGGATGGTTTCTGAGGGAATTTTTAAACCAACTGTTAGCTTCACTATCTGTTGTGCTTCCAGTTTGGAGAGTCCAAGGGGTGTATTTTCACCTTGACATACAAAGTCATACATAAAACAAAGCCTTTCCATCTTTCTTTGGGGATTTGGTTATTTAAGTGCTGCTGAGCCCATTGCAACTGCACAAACTTCCCCTTGCACAAGCCCTAAGCTCAGCCAGAGTATCCTGAAAGCCTAATTAGGCACTTTTACAAATCCTAAGTATCTTGTACATTCTCACTTTATTATAAAGTTGGTTTTTTTTCCCCTCTCCTTATCTAAAAGAAAGTTAAAACCACTCAGTGCTGGAAACAAGGAATATCAAGAGTCAGGACAGCCTTAGTGCCCTGCTCTCACAAGCCTGAAGTTAAATACCTGCCTTTGTACAACTGTTCCCCTTCTTTTATTAGCTAAATATTATGGCACCAGGGCACAAGGAATAAAATTACAACCATTTGAGATGAGTGTAACTTTCACAAGAGTCAGATATCCCCAACAAGCCGACAGTCAATAACCCAGCACAAATTAACTCTGGCAAATAATAGGTGTGTTGACCCCAAATTCATGAGGCAATAAAACCTCCCAACAGCCCCTTGTTTTTAAAATACTCAGGCACTTCTCAAAGACAATATAGTTTTTGTTTGGGTGCAAGGAGATCATTAATTAGGAAAGCTTTTAAAAAAGGGTTTAGTATCATTAGCAAAAACTAATGGGGAAATAAATTAACTTGCAACATCTGACACCAAGTTGGGAAAAGAAAGGCATTAAAAACCCAAAGCTGCCTGACCCATACATGTCCCAAGGACTGCACCCCATAGACCCCCTTCTCCACAGACCTCCATAAGCACAATAAAAAAATTAAAATTTCTTCCCTTTTTTTTTTATTGCATTTTGAGTTAGAGACACATCTCTGTCAGATGGTGCAGTCACAGTGAAATAATCTAAACCAAGTCTGTTCACCTCTTCAACATCATCACAATGAAAATACTCTTAGAAACACAACCTAATAGTCTGTTCTTCCAATTTGGCTATTTTTTCTGAGAGCTTTTTAGACTTGTTCTGTGGTAAGCTCTTGTGTGAATTCTCGCTCCTTGAAGGAAAGCAAAATCTCTAAATACTTTGAGATTCTGTTTAAAAAGAATTTTAAAACAACCCACCATGCAAGGTGGCCTAAAATACTTTCTAGCTTGGAGGAAAGTTCTCTTTTCCCTTGCCCTGGACGCTGGAGACGCCACAAAGTCTGTCAAACAATCATTGCATACGAAGGGAGAGCACATAATGACATTGTCCATTATTTCAACCATGTCAGCTACAGGAATTATGAAAGATTTATACCTACCTCATCTTAAAATTATTTAGTAAATGTCACACAGCACAGCAAAAACCATGGGCACATTATGGAGAGGGCAGCAGGCTCAGGGCAGAGCCCAACAAGAGCAGACTCTGCAAGCAAAGTGTTTATATGGCCATAAAACCCTGCAGGGACAAAACACCTTTCCTTTTTATTTTTTTTTTTTTTTCTAGGAAGAAAGCAAATATAGAATTTAAGTATTACCAAGTTTAAAGAGGAAGCTGTAGAGAAAGCAAAATCAAATATTAATAAGAGATGCAAAACTTTGGAAAATGAACTGAGACAATTAAAATGCCCTTGTAAGTGCAAGAGCTCAGTGCATCAAGCCCGTGTTCCTGCCTGATTTAAGCAGATGATGCACTTCCCTCTTCCCTTTTGCTTCCAGCTTTCCTTCTATGAGAAGCCAAGTAATTAACTTGCCAGGGGAAGAAATTTTCCTCTTCAATACCTTTACATTTGTGTAAAGCAAAATCATACAAAATGCTTGATGCACACCCCAGAGGGCAGATCCTTGTGCTGTGGAGCCCACCCTGGCTTAGACCACCTTAAATCCACCCCCCAGCCAGGCCTGGATGTGCCCGTGATGCACCAGGGCCCAGTGTCCTCCTGCTGGGATGGAGTTTATCCACAGGAAATATGAAGGGAAAATTCATGCTCAGCTGCTTAATGGGAAGTGACATGGCCTCTCCAGAGAGAGGGGAACTTTGGATGTCAGGCAGGTTAGCACAGGGCAAGCAGACGGTCAATAAAATATTCAATAAAGTACTCTGATATGATAGATCTAATATTGTGGAAAAAGCCAGAAGTTCTTTTTTTTTTTTTTAAGTAAGAAAACGAGTTTAAAATGGTGGTTTAAATGGTCTATACAATATTAACCTCCTAAAGCTTGAAAAAAAAAAATTGTGGCTGGGTTTTGAACTTGTTAGGAAAGGTAAAAAGAAATAAAGGCTCGTGTAGCACAAGATGTGCTCTGGGGACAAAGTGGGTAATTCAGAATAAGGGCACTACTGCTTTTACAAAATCTCTTCAAAGTAATTTTGCAATTCTTAATGATAAAAAAAAAGAAGAAGAATATGTAATGATCATCTAATCCATGTGATGCTCAGGAAAACAGGCACAAATCTCACCCAGTCTGGATTCCAGGAGAGATCCCAACCCAAGCATCAGGGCCAGCTTCTCTCCTCCCCACCTCACCTAACCTGCTGCTCATTTTCCCAAGGAGAATTCCTCCTAGATTTCCTCTCTGAATAACTCTTCTGTGACAGCTCTTTCATGCCCTGCTGTCAGTGACCTCTCCAATTTTGCCCCCACATCACCAGACTGGAGGGGTTGGTAGGAAACCCCTGGAGGGATCAGGAAAGCAGCCAGCCCTGTGCAGGGAATCCCTGCAATCATTCTAATGAAGCTAAATCTTGGAGTTTACATAAAAGGAAAATTAAATCAAGCACTGGAGTGGATTGGAAAGAAATACACCAGGAGATGGATAAAGTTAATCACGTTTAGTGAAGGCTAATGCTGACCTACTCAGCCTTGCCTTGGAGATCCCTGGGACTGGCTCTAAGTTTTATTATAAGGGAACCCAGAGCTGGGGGTGTTGCCCTGAATTCCTGCAGTGCTTTCTGTGTGCAGAATGCAGGGGAAGCACCACTTCATCTCTGCAGCATCACTGCCAGAGAGCAGGAATAGGGATTGTGACTCAGGGACTCCTGAAGCCTGGCCTTGTCCTTCACACCCTGCAGACAGTTCCATGGGTAAGTCAGGGAAAAAACCTTCACCCCAGTAAAATAATGAGGGCAAAATTTCATCCTTGCATTATATTACAGAATCACTGAGGTTGGAAATCCCTTTAAGACCAACCTCAGCTACACAAACCCCACAGTCTCCCGATGAAGGAGCAAAAGATTAGGATATGAATCTGTCAAGTTTGGAATATTTTTTTCTGTATAGCCCTGTTAAATCACTGAGGACAATAATGCCTCAGTATGTTCTGAGAATAGCTCACTTGTCCTTTATTTCAGTGTTGCAGAAAAGATTATTTGCAACTATTCACTCCCTTACAAAATATTCCGATTCTTCAATGAAAAGCGTTTCCCACATTGTGGAACCACCCACACAGCTCCATTTGAACGTGAATGAACGGCTCTGCTTGATGCTGCTGAATATGTTAACCTCTCCCAGATCCCCAGCCCTGCTGAGCCCCTCTCCTCCTGCAGCCACACAAGGCACAGTGTGGGACACAGGCTGGATTCTGTTCATTGCAGACAAATAAACACAATAAAGGCATCAGATGATTCTGACTGAAATATCATCATCTGTGTCTGAAGCTGTTTCATTTCTGACAAACTAACCCCAAATTTAAGCCTGCTAGGAATTAATCGTGATGTGCAGCAGACCACAATTAGTAATGGGATAGGAAACATTTTCCCTTCTACTTTGGGCTACTGGTGTCAGCTTTGACCACTTTTAACTCAATCAGAAGCCATTACCAGTTAATGACTAGTTAGTGGTCAGTGTGAAACAGCCCTGTGGTTGAAGTCCCTCCTCTAATCACACAAACCACCCCTGTCACAATTAGCACTCATGAGGGCAATCCCAAACCAAATCATTGAGGGAACGTCTATTCCAATCCTCATGTCTTTTTCAGAAAATGCAATTTGCTTTTTAGAAAGTCACCTTGGCTTGCAACCACCCTGACACCCCCTCCAACTCCTGTGGAGGGGTAAGAACCCTGTCCCTGTGCAGGACCTGCTGCCACAGTGTGCTCAGACTGTGGGCAGGACACTGGGGGGTTCAAGGACCTCAGGCTGAGCAGTGCTGGAGAAATGACAACTCCCAAAGTAGCTCCTTCTAAACCAATAAAACCGGCTGTTTGCAGTTCACATTTACTGAATAGTTTAAACTTCCACTACAGCTCTGATTTTGTCCTCTCTTGCAGCAGCACCTCGGGGTACACCAGGGTACACCAGGGTACTCCAGGGTACACCAGGGTACACCAGTGTACTCCAGGGTACACCAGGGTACACCTGCCCACCCTGCTGGTTCCTGCAGACCCCCAAACACTCTGAGCTCTACCACATGCACCCACCAGCCAGGCCATGAGCCTGGTACCTCCCCAGCACACATGGGCACGAATTACCAAGATGAACCCACCCAGAGCCTTCAAACTACCCAAACACCCTGAACAATCCTCCTGCAATCTGCCCCAAACGCTCTGCAGTTAAACCCCTCCTCTGCCAATCCCCCAAGGCACAACATCAGCTCTTTAAAACCTCCATTTCTCCCCCAGTTTCCCCTCATTTCCCTGCACTGTGAATCCCAAGGAGGTGAGCGAGGCTTAGGCAACACGTATCACTTTTCCCTTCCCGTCATCCCGTTTCACTGGGAAATCTGAGTCTCCCATCTGTCCCTCCCTCCTGGCCCCATCTGGTGACACTCACACCGCCCGATGCTGCAGCACCCGCTCTGCTCCTTTAAGAGAGCACTAAAAGAGATGTCAGAGCACTGGAGAAATTCAGAGGAGGAGGGGGGGAGAGAAAAAAAAAA
>VYZS01064179.1:85030-122079 GCA_013400695.1 Neodrepanis coruscans
AAAAAAAAAAAAAAAAAAAAAAAGGAAGGAGAAAGAAAGAAAGAGTTGCTCTTCTTTGAGAGCTGGCTGGAGTGGAGAGCTATCTTCATAAATAGACAGGAAACAGAAAAGACTAATGTTGGGCAGATGACAGATCCCTGAATTCAGTTAACTGGCCTTCAAGATATGAACTGTTCTATTAAACATAGAGGCATTATGTTGGTCATCCACTTTAAGCCCAAGAGTGATTAAAATGCTGGCAGAAAATAAAAACTGGCTATTGAAGAGCTTGCCCCGAGGTCCTAATTTCAAATCAAATTTTACAGCGCCGCACAGGAACAATGGCAGCCCAGTACTCCAAGTCTTCTTTTTGTCACTTTGTACAAAGAAACCCCCTCAAACTCTCTCAAAGAACAATGGCCCCTCTAGATTCACAACTACGCCAAGAATGGGCTCAAACCATACAAAAACACATTTTAAAAATACATTTTACACTGCCCTTGACATTTGAGATAAATAGAAGCCAATGCATTGAAATTCCAACTATTTTTTATATCCTTTCACAACGTGAATTTTTGATTTTCTCCAGTCTACTTGATCTTTGACATTCTGGCCTCTGCAAGGGAAGGACACAGCAGAGCAGTCAAAGAAATTAATTATGCAGATAATTGCATTTTATTAAAATGATTACTGTAGCAGGGAACACCACAAATGACAGCAACACGAACCTGGCCCCCTGAAGAAACCAAGGGGACACAAACAGTTCATTTTTAATTGAAAAACTTCCCAGCTATTAACATTTAATTATCTGTTACCAATATATGGCACCAGTTCAATTAGCATTTTTCTGTAAGTCAGGTTGGCTTTTCAGTCAAACTCTCTTTTTTAAAAGTTCCTCTGAGCTGCTGCAGATTCCCCCTTTCCTAAGCCTGAGTTTATTTGAATTTGGCAGCTTGGATACAGCCAGTTGTTTCCTAGTGAACAGCACACAAGACCATATGTTTCAACATTCAAGCAATTTAAAATCAGAGGTATAATTCTGAGTGTCCTTAGCAGAAATTGTACATTAAATACCCAAAGGATCTGAGCTCTACAAGAGATCCAGCCTTTTTTAGCACTTTTCCCATAGCAACACAACCACTCCACGCTACTTTTATCATCCCCTGGAACCACAAGCATGTGTGCAGAGTGGTGAGCTGGCTGCAGCCAGGCAGTCCCAGGGCTGCTGTGTCCCCAACAGCAAGGGACAAGCAAGTACAACATCCTCCCTTTCTCCTTCTGCACCTCTCTCCCATCAGGATTCATCCTGTGGTCAGCACTCCCTTCTTGATTTGTGGGCATCTACTTTGTCAAAAGACATTAATCAATAATTTCTCTCGGCCAAGAATGTTGCTTGTGCTGTTTCTCGTTATTTCTGGGGTGATGAACATCTCCAGAACTCTGGATTTAAATCCAGATACAGCCAAGGCACGCGATGCCCCTTGTGCTGGTTTGTCCACTTGGCTTCCCCCTGGCATGAGGTCACACAGCCTCCAAACTGCACGGGAATATTTCAAAAGTAGGTTTAGAGAGAGAAAAAAAACCCCAACAAATCCTGAGAGCAGAAAAAAACCCCCACCAATTACATCAGTGAACGTATTAGTAAGTGTTGGCTGTTTGAGTCACACCTGCAATAAAACCAGGATGACAATGTCAGATGAAAATCCAGTGATATTTCCTGCTTGGAGGACCAGGCACAAACCAGGAAACCCAGCAGTTGCTCAAATACCCTCAAGAATTTGAGTGAGGGCTTGTTCTTGTGATGGCCCTGCCCACGATCCCCCTGGAGTCACACGGGATCCTCGGGATCACGAGTTGAACACGGGGCCAACAGCTCCTGATCCTCAGGCTCACAAACCCAACACCCCACATTTGCCACTTTCTCTGCCTTTCCACCACTGCTGTGCAACAGCCACTTATTCTTCAATTTTTCACACCAAACTGAAAGAGGACACAGGGGTTTTTTTTCCAGAGTGGGAATGTGCCATGTGGGATGCAGGGACTGGCACTGCTGCAGCCTGAGCCTGTGTGGGGCTGTAACAGACCCACCAACACTCCTCTTTTCCTTCTTTTACTTTATTTCCATCCCAAATAAGTAAGGAAACTGCAGTAAACGTTCATTTACTTGAATGGAATTAATTTACATTAATTAAATACTCATTTACTTCAGTATTCAAACCCGCTTCCTTTTCACTTTCATTATAACATTATGTAACAAATATGAAATTAATGATTACAATTTCTAGACACAGAGTGTTTCCAAAATATTTTTCCTCAATATCTAAAGGTTGTTTTCCTTTGGTGAAGGTTCTGCCTCTCATTCTGACGTGCTGCCCTGGCACAGAAATTCCCTTTGAATGCCTGAGTGATTCTGAGTGATTAAAACAAGCAAACAAACCCTCCAGAAATAATTCCATTTGTGGGTATTTCCTTTAACAGCATTAATAATCTAATGCATTTAAAAGGAAGATTTAGAATTCTAATTCACTTGTATTTCACAGGATTAAAAATGCAATATATGTAATATAGCCATGGGATAGAAGCACAACCAGATCAAGGAGGTATTTTGACAATATCCATCCCCTGTTGTGCAGGAGTTCAGTGTCAACACCTTTGTAGGTCATTTAAATTTTACTTCACCAATCTGCAAAATCAAAAAATATAAATATTGATTATTCAGATAAGACACATTCAGTGGGACACAGCTCAAAGAACAGACTGAAAACAGAACTAAGAAGAGGTTTGTCATTTGGAAACAGATGTAAATCTAATACCCAGTCCTGAGTGACCCAATATCAGACACAATTTTCTCTAAATTTCTTTACCCTTTGTATCCCCAGCTGCCAATTTACAAGCAAATGTTCACCAAACCAGCTAATTTTATTTCTTGACTCTGAAATATCAAAGAGAAGTGATTATTTCAGTATAAAGAACACTGAAGGGGACTTTCTGCAGGCCAGAATGTCTCTCCTCCTGCTGAAAAGAGCAACATTATTAACAGAAATTATAAATAGGTTAAAGAAATGTATGTTTTAAATGAAAGAGAGAAATCCCCACTCCTGGAAATGTGAGGATACCTGGACATGAGGAGCCCCACGTGCCCTTCTCCAAGCAGCTCAGGTTATTCTTGCCTCCTCTTTTTCCCTAGAAATTCCATCCTGACCCTGAGAAACTGTCACCAAAACAAGGCCATTTCCATGAAACAAATCTCCACTGCGAAAACAAGTAATAAAAACATTCCCATCCCATTCTAATTTTAATTTCTGCTGTTTCAATGCAAAGACCAGGCACAGCTGCCTGATTTCCTCCTCCAAAGAGCCCCAAGTTTCAAGTTCCCTGCCCAAAAATACGAAATGAAATCTATGGGACTTGAAGGCACGTGAGGCAAATTAGCTTTTGGGAAAACGAAGCTTTAATGAAATAAAATGCTGCTTAAATATTACTGAACTCTTTGGTTATAGCAAGATTACTAAATAAAGCCCTTATATTAAAAAAAAAAGCACACTGAGGGAAAATAGGACTGTTATTTTTAACACTGATAATTTTGTTTAAAAGAAGATTCCTTCCTGTGTTTCATCATTTTACGTTATGGTCTATTATAGAAACTAATGTGGGAAAAAAAAAGTTCAGAAAAATCCAGGCCCAGAATATTATGGAAAAAAGAACCACCAAATGTAAAGGTCCTGTAATATTTGGTATCTTCAGATTTTTCTGCACTGGTTCACATGACCCCCCCTTTATTTTTAGAAAGGCAGCAATTCCCACTTGGACACGGTGCAATACCTTGTACCCGAATGTTGCTTTGCACAAATAAACCCCAGAAAGTGTTGACTTAAAAATAAAACATTGGAAAAGGAGAAAGTTTTTTGGTTTTTTTTTTTTCTCCTGTGAAAATTTCCGGCAAAGCTGTAAACAAAGGCAGGTTTGGCTCAGTGGTTGAGTGACTGTGTGGAGCTGTGGAGGATGGAGAACATATCAAACCTCACAGAGTGAGGAAATGTTTGTAAAACAGTGAGTAAATCACAGGCTGCAAGGTCACCCTGTTTAACAGCAGCAAGGACACCCTGCCAAAAGCCCAGCTGGGAAAGGGTGGATCTGCACACACAGGCTCCTTGCTCAGCTGAGTCTTCTTCACATCCCAAATTTCATCTCAAAAGGAAAAGAAAGCTCTTGGAAAGTCGGGAAAATGTGCAGGATTTCAAAGGGAGGAGCTGTGCCAGGATGACACACTCGTCCAAACAATAACCAGTTTTGTTTCACCCAAGCTGTGAAAATATCAAGGAACTCTCTGCAGTTGGAATGGTGTCCCTACAGGTTGGTACCAACTGACCTGTTATCTCAGGGATGGAGTTTTAACTTCTCACTCTAAATTCACACACAGAGACAATCCCAAAAATCCAGCCTCCCTGAAAACTGGCACAGCCAGAAGGTGAATTACACACATCTTTAAATACAGACACCACAAACCCCTGTGTGAACAGCCAGAGTTTAATTCATCTGATGCCAAAAACCCCAGGAATGGTTATTTCAGGTTGAAAAGCTGTCACAGCATGGAGAGATTCATCAACAGACTCACCTGCTACTGTAGGACCCAAACCCCCATCGCTGGCAGGGGATGCAGAGGAAGCACTTAAGCACATACTTGACTCCAACTCCTCACATGTTTGAAGTTAAGCATGGATTTAAGTGCTCTGCTGGACTGGGGCCTGTATGCTGGACAACCATGATAAAAAAAAAAAAAATTCCATCCAAATTTCTTATATATTCCACCCCTATTAAAATGCTGGGCTTGAAATGACAGTTTACGACGAGGTTTTCAAGGGTCTTGTTCTTCTGTTCACCCCGTTGTGAGAACACAGTACCAGCAATCAGGGAGAGGAATTCAGTCTGCAGGGATGAAAACAGGGTTTGCTTTTTTGGGAAGAACCCATGGGGCACTTCTCCTTCCTTTAGGTGGCAGAAAAGGGACACTAGAGTTGGTAGGGAAGAGATTAAAACAGAAATAATTTGCTCAATGCCTGTTAAACGTAGATAAAAACTATGGCACGAAGCTCCTTAAGTTTAATAACAAAGTTAAATATCTTCTTACTTCATATTGGAGGAAAAAGCAGGAATAAAATAATACTCAATTTGAGGGGGTAGTTTATTCTTTTACATTATTTTCTGCTTTGTCCTATGAATCCTTTCTGTCTCACCCTGTGCTTTCTGTGCTGCTGGTCCACTGGGCCAGCACACAAAGCCCAGCTTTGCCAGCAGGCTCCAGTGCAGGTGTGCATTTGCAGCTCAGTATCAAGGAAAAGGAAGGAAGGAAATGACTTCAAGCTACACTGAAGTTATTATTTTCACTGCTTTTGCTGCTTCAAACCCAAAGATGACTAGTGAGGAAAAATATTCAGAGTATAAATTTCATACAGAGAAGCACTAAAGAATAATTAAGGGGTGAAGTTACATTTACAGGGGACTTGGAAGGATCAAGTAAGTTAATACCAAATAATAAAAATGGAGGCCAAATGAATGTATCTGCACATGGCAAGGCACTAATTCTTCTGACACCACATTTATAGAAACTGCAGTTTCTGTCTGATAATGATCATATTTAACAAAAACTCTACAATCAATGAAAGAGAAGGAAGAGGAAATTTATCCTAAAGGCAAGTAACTGGAGAACACTAAGACCAGAGGTTAGTTTAGTACTACATAAACCTGAGAGTGACTTAAAATAATTAAGCCACAGTAATGCAACTTCAATCATTTTACCTGGCTCTGTTTTAAGATGAGAGACTCTCCCTTAAATGGAAAATCCTACAGGGAACTGATGGACCTGACTATTAATTAACCAGTGCTGTGTGTTGAACATTTCCATTTGGTTAATCTTCTGGAAAGGAATTACTGTTTCATTTTATGAATTCTTCTTATTTGCTCATTCCACGAAGCTTTCAGCATGTCTGCTGCTGTAGAGTTTATTTTTCAGTCTTTTCTTCTTCTTTGGCCCTTCCTGTTCAGGTTCTGTTCAGCACTATGGATCAGTTGAGCAGTTCAATGAGATTAAATCAACAATATGTTTTAAGCTGCCAGTACATAAGTTAAATTTTACCTCCCTTAATCCATCTTATGTGCTTCAGGATTGTGCTCCAAGTACCAGAGATATTAATTAACAGACAATATATGTGCTATTTCACTAGTGAAATTTCTAAGGAAAGCTCCTGCTGCCTAATATAATCTTGTTTAACATACAATCCTTCCTTCCACTTCTGCATCTGAGCCATTGTGGTGCCTCTCCTGCCTCCAAGACATTCAGGGACCATCCCAACACATCCCACCCCAGTCTGCAGGAACCAGAATTTGTTTATTTGTTACCAAAGGAGCTAAAACTGTCCCGAAACACTCTTCAAAAGGCACTGGTGGAGCTCAGCCATTCCCATGAAGTGCTGTTGTTACAGATGGTGGCAGTTCCTTGAGGAGAAGCCCCCAGACTCTGCTGTGGGAGCTGCATTCTCAGCCCAGCTCCGCATTTCCCTTGGCTCGGCCTCAAGGAGCTTTTCCCTGCTCCCTGCTCTGAGCACCACATTTGTTACAGGGAAAAACAAACAGGCAGTTCAGATTTTCTAAAGGTAGATTGTGTGCCCTGAAAGAGAAGTTGAGTTGACCTGGCTTCTGGACTCGAAATTATTCAGGCACATCCCATGGATGTTTCAGTCTCTGTTGCTTCCTACCAGTCACTTCATGGAATATACTTGAAATACTTTCATTTTCCTCTCACTTTGCTTTCTGCTTCTATCAAATGCTGTAAAGAAACAAATTCACAATGGTTTTAACACAGTTAGTCCAACTATTTCTATTTGTAAAATAGTAAAACTGCTCCCCTCAAACAGTGTTAGTCTTACATGTGTTAAGCTTTATATACTTTAATTTTTGTTGTCTATCTGAGATATTATTTTGTAGACAGAGAAAGAGAGAGACTTTAATGCAAATGTCTTAATGACTACTTTGGAATCTCAATGCAACACATGCCTCAGCCTTTTAACTTGATACACCATCACCATCTACTGCTTTAAACTTCTTGTCCCATTCAGACTGCCCAGAGCTCAGTCACTGCTGTTATTTTACTGAGTCCTGTTTCACAGAAATTAAGCAAGTTGGCACTTTAGAAAATTAGCTCTGTCAAGATACAAGTCTAGCAAAAATCTTTAGAAGAAATGACACTGCCTGGCTTTGACTTTACCCTGTTCTCTTTCTCCCTCCAGTGCTGAATCTTTCCACCTTCACTGCCTTGCAGGTAAAGCTTGGCTCAATCATCCAGCTCTGACATAAACCCCTGGTCTTCAAAACACCACTGCAGAAAGACAAGAGTTAAGAGAAAAAAATTCAGGTAGCACCTACAAAAGTTTACTAATACTTCCATTAATCCTCCTGTTAATCCTTTATGGAATTAGAACCTGGCTAAAGCAGCATTCTGATTTTTACATTCTGATTTTTACATTCTGATTTTTACCTGCATCCTTTTAAGCTGCAAAAGTCTCAGAGTATATTTTTCACTTAAAAACTGAATTACTGTATCTGACTAAAAATACAGACTCATGTCTTTAGTAAATGCAC
This sequence comes from Neodrepanis coruscans, assembly GCA_013400695.1. Lineage (NCBI taxonomy): Eukaryota > Metazoa > Chordata > Aves > Passeriformes > Philepittidae > Neodrepanis > Neodrepanis coruscans. Next base: position 92,645 of record VYZS01064179.1, read on the forward strand.
TAACTGGCCACTGCAAAGCCAACTGAGCTTCCCAAATACCCTGGGCACACATTTCTATTTAAAACCAGCCCTCCTGCAGCCCTCCTTATCTCTGGAGGAGATTGCTGGCCCTGGACAGGTCGGTGTTTCCAATTTCCTTATATAACAAGGCTCCAATGTCAGGAGGAAGTGGGCAGATACTGAGGAATCAGGGGGGATAAAGAGCACTAGACCCATAACCTCTGAGGTCAGGAGGTTATGACTCCAGGGCTGAACAGTAAGGTGGAAAGATGTGTTCAGGTAGTTTTAAATTACCTTGTTTTACTGGGCTTTTCCAAAAGGAAAAGAGATAAGATCAAATCCAGAAGATTAATATCACTTACATGAATATATACACACAGCCAACACAATCATTACTTCTTATTTCCAACTGTAAGTAGTTTCAATGTTCAGAGGTTGAAAAGTCTCTGCCCTGCAATGCAGCTGTGATTTCACAGCTAGAAGAGCTCAGTATGGACCAGTTATCCAGGAGCAATTTTAGTCTCTTTGCAAATAACTATTTACAGAACCAAAAGATGAATTTGTGTAACCACAAGGTAGTTTCCAAATACTGAGAGGTGTGGGGACACCAATGACAAAGTGCAAATGGAAAACAGAGCTTTAGCCATACATGGAGGGATTTTATGCATCTGCATGTGCAGCAGAAAGGACAGAAATCCTCCCCCTAGATACAAAGAACAGGCAAAGTCCCAGTTTCCAATTTGGATCTTCAAGTGTTGACTTCATGACTGTCAAAGAACCAACACCACTGGTCAGGATGGCAGGAAAGCCATAATCTGGAATTTATGATCACAAAACACCATCAGCTACGGTGGAAGAACCTCCCTGGCATCAGATGGCAACGACACAGAAGGAAAGAACATTTAATGGCTCATGGCTGCCCAAACTTCTGTTTGCAGTGACTTTGACTTGACTGTGCTAAGAGCAGAGTTACAGCAAAAGCAAACTGTATGAGGAATAAAATGTATCTGCTTGCTAGAACTCAAAGAGACATGAGCAGCAACTTCTCTGTCACTCCTTCCTTTGGATCCAACTCCGAAGACTCAAAAGACACGACCAGAGCATAAATCTTCACATGATTCTTCAATCTGTCTACAAATGACCATGACATTACATATAAACTATCCTATGGAACATATCTGCTTCCCCTTAAAAGAGTTAAGGGGTGTATCAGACACCGTGATAAACACACAAAACCCAGCGTGAATACCAATAAATGCAAGCCTTCCGTCTCGGAAACTCTTCACTTATTTGATTAAGTTAGGTGAAAAACAGAGCAGTCATGCTTGTAGCTTTTCTTCCTTCTTCCTTCCCTGCCCTCCCTTTATTCCTAATGCGAATCGGAAGTCTATGTGGAGCAGCCTGGCTAGCCTTGCTCTAACCTCCCCATCTGGAAGGGAACTAACCAGCCTTGGGGCTACTTCCAACCCTTCCCAGCTGTTGGCTTTGGGTTTTTTGTTTTTGCGGGCTTGAGAAAGCATATTTATATAAATGATTGCCATATCCTTTGCCAGCTGTTGACCCCGCTCTGGGCCCGGTTGGGGCATGTTTTTCATTTGTGGAGCTGCAGACTGGGGGGCTGACCCTGCACAGGCCCTGCAAACAGCCCCACGCGCTCCCCGCCAGGACAATGGGTGCCCAGTGCTGGCCCGGTGTTTCCCTTTGGGCTAAAGTCACCCAGGCCCTGAGCTCAGAAAAAATAAATGATGAGATTCCCAGTGCTGGAGCCTTCCTGTCCTCTTCAGCCATTGCAGATCCTGCTGGCAGCAGCAAAAAAAAAAAAAAGGTGAAGGAAAATGCACAGAAAAAGGCGCTTTTCGCTCTGTATTTGGGAGCAGAAAAGTTTCTTGTCAAAACAGTCCTGGACTGGTTTTGTAGAGTTGGTTTTTCTCCCATGGAACGGTGAGCTGGTGGATCTTCATTAAAGGGCTTGAAAAAAGTTGCAGCTAAATAATACTGTTAGTAATAATAAATCAGGACATCCAACTCTAATCATTTCAAACCTTCAGATCAAATGTATGTGAGAAGCAAAACCACTTTCTGATTATCCCAAGCACTGCTCTGTGTACGACACACACACCCCTTCCACGATCACCTGTAGCTGTGCTGAAACAAAACTGCTTTAGTCTTTGTGGAAGAAAACTCTGAAAAAAGAGGAATTCTCCCAACAAACCCTTCTGAAGCTTCACCTTGGCCGTTACCTCATTAACCAACACTCCTGAAGTTAAATGGGACACAGACAATGAACTCATCCAGCCCTTTTCATGAGCATTATCAGATTTTTTTGATAATAAGTAGAGGTGGCATATGTGTTCTGTTTAGTATGCAGAAGAGCCTCGTTTTATTCTCAATGCACAGATTTAATTAAAAATAAATTTACTGTTAACGCTTAAAGTGGTGCCAAGATTATCCAAACAGAAGGTTTATGATACTTAATAATAGATAAGGGGAGGGAAATTCACAGATTGCAAGTGATTATTATTTAGGAGGTCTGTTTGCAAAGGTGAAAGTGGCATTACAGTTAGCCAAAAGGAAGGAAAAAATCCTTTCTTTTATTATTTGTAGAGAAAAATCAGAATTTAGCTTTGTAAAGCATTTGGAATTAAACCGATTACAGATCCTGACAGTTTCCCCGATTACTCTGGATAATATTGAAAGTATTCGAAGTGTTTTCTCAAACATCAGCTTCAATCCAATTCCACACCATGGAGGGGTTATTTTATCTTTTTCTTTTTTTTTTTTTTTCTTTTTAATTTGGGCACATGTTGGAGATCAGCTTCTTTAAGGCAGCGATTCTCCGCTTGGATTTCAGACCAGCTTTAGCACAATGTGCCAGAAATTTCCACAAGTGCCGAGAGAATTAACTGATGGGATCTTTGAAGCCTCTCTATCCCAGATTAACTAATGCAAAATCTGTGAAATCACAGTTCAATCTTCTTTTTTTCCTGGCTAGATGTGTTTGCAGTGGTTGGGATGACAAGATGCTCCCAAAGCCATCTGGCTCCTCGCGCAGGATTTGATTCACAAAATTAATAGTAACACCATTGGTGTGCACATGCTGCAGCAATCCAGACACGTAGGCCTGTTACACAACCCAGCAACAGGGTTTTGTAATTCCCCCCACCATAGGTTACACAGGCTGAAAATGCTGATGTTTTGCCTGTGAAATATTTCCATAAAATCATGTGAGTAATGAGTGAGCAATTCCACTAAACACGGAGCCCGGGGCTGCCCTGCTCTGCTCACCCCTCGCTCTGGACAAGCACCAGTGCAGGGAACTCCTCATTTGGTGGGGAAAAGATGGACTTTGAGCACTCCCAGCAGAACAAAAAAAGGGCAAAAAAAAATTATTTTTCTCCTTTCATGTATTATGCAAATATAATGTGTATAAATAATGCAGCCCCCTGCTTTCAATAAGTGCAATCTCGCACGTATCAGCTGAGGAGTTAAATCCTTCTTTCAGGACTATGACACTCCACACATTTTCATGGATGAGCAAAGGTTCTGTCAGAGTTTTATTTACAAACCCAATTTTGAACATCCAAACACCAGGACTGGGGGAATTTAAAGGCAGCTTTAGACAACTTTTTTTTTTGTGTGTGTGTAATCCCAAACCCACACGATTCTATATGAAAAAAACAAACAAACCCTTTTTGGCAGAAGTGCTGCTTCCCAGAACAGACTGAGGGCTTGAAAAAAACTTGTATAAATTATCTATGTTAGATAAATTGTGTATTAAAATCTTCCTTTAAAAGATTATTTTAGTTTGGTTCGAGCTTGAACATCTTACTATATTTTACATAATTCAAAGCTTATTCCCATTAAAATTCATTAGATCTGTGTATTCAAATCCACAAGGTACCTCTGGAAACACTAAGCTCGTGTTTAACTGCAACTGTGAATTTTCAGCTTTCTTTAAAGGTTTCTTAGCAGGGTTTTGGATGCTCTGGCAGAGGAGGCACAGGGAGCTCCTGAGGAAACACTGCTGTGTCAGAAAAGATGGGAACAGAGGGAATTTCAAACAGGTACATTCACTCTCAGAGTGCCCTGTGCTGCAGGGATGGGGAGGGCTGTACACGGTTCCAAACACTGTGTAACTTGTAAATACAGGGAACATTAATGGGAACAGTTTTGTCTCTTCTGCTGGCGCTGATGGATTTCATCGCTGGGTGAGAAATAGGTGAAGCCTTGCACTCCTTTCCTGGCCATGAATTTTTAAACCCCCTTGACTGTTCCAGAAACACGGTATACAAAGTAAATAATAAAAAAATTACTTTGCCTTTAGAGCATTCAGAGCATCCATAAAAGTCAAGGAGGTGAGAGATCCTCAGGGAATACTCGGCTCCCCCGAAGCCTCGAGGCTGCAGCGTGTACACTGAACAAACAAGGGCCCAACAGCCTCCCTCTGCAAACACACTGGCTGGGATATTTTGGGCAGCACTCCTGCTTTTTTCCCTCTCAGAGCTCGTTTGGAAACACCTTTGGGGGAAGTGTTTTTAGAGGGCTGCACTTTCTCAAAGGCAGGTCCCTTCAACGTGCCTGGCTGTTCACCCAAACTACCCATCACCACTGCAAATCCCAACTTCAGGTTCTTCTGGGCTTTGCACATCCTCCAGAAAACTGGCAAGAGTGGGAAACTTCTGCTTGTGAAGGATAAATTTCACTTCTTTTGTTTTATAAGAAGCCTTCACTCCATCAGTACCGAGTTCAGGCTCCAATCATTGCCACTGCCCATCATTTTTATCCTGTGACGTGTCTGACTCTGCTCCTCCTGAAGCCAATGGAAACCTCCCCCTGCTTCCAAGCAGAAGGGAATTAAGCCCTCAATGAGCTGTTTGCCTTGGGTGCAAAGATCAGAAAGCCCATAAAACCACAGAGAGATACATACAGAATTTATCCTCCTCCAACTCCCCCACTCCCCAGAATTCAAACCCTCCGTGTCACAGCCCAATTCTCCGAGACACCAAAGTTTTACTAAGTTTGGAAGGTGCTGAGGCCCTGCCACATCCAGGGCTGCACTAGTTGCTGCTAAACTTAGGTTAATAGCTGATGACCCCTTCCATTCTTAACCCCGAGCACTGACCTCCTGACCCACCCCCGGTGCCGGTGTTTAGGAGCCTGTTGCCACTGGTGTAAATAAAAAAGGAACACAATGTGCTGAAATTGTTACTGGTGATGACAACTGACACACATTTTACACCGCCAGTGGGCAAAACCATCAATAAATAACTCCAAAGCTGTTGCTAACGTGTTTAGAGCTTCGTGCAGTGGTCGTGGCGTTTGTGCTGGTTTTTCTTCTTTTTCTCTATGTCTTGGGTTGGGTTTTTTTTGTGGGATAAACAAAAGGTTTCCAATAAGGAGACCAACCAAAATGAAGGTAGATGATGGATAAGGTTTAGCAGCAGCAGCAGATCACAGCTGGATTTTCTACCTTCCAAGGTACTCCTTCAAGTACCAAAAACCCATGAAAATCTCCTGCAACTGCAGATGAAGAGTTTGTTTTCTAAAACTTCCCCAGTGAAGAAACATGTGGCTTGTGATGAAAATTAAGGTTTTGAAAGCCCTTGGTTTGGGGTACTGTGAAAATTCTGGTTCTCTGTTCTGTCCAGAGGTTAACCAAAGCAAAGTTTAAAAAAAACCCCAAACTATAGAAATGCTTTGCATAAAAATAAGACAAAAGGACAGACCCCGATTTTGACCAATCTCTTGAAAAAAAAACCCAACTCTATCTTATTTTCTTGGGTTTTAAGTAAATATATTGTTTCTAAGTTTATTGTAAATTCAGTTTTAACCCAGATTAGAATCAGAAAAGTGATAGTTCAAAGTTTTCAATATATACAACCATATCTTGTATAAATTTAAATGCACCAGAACATGGGTTTCTGTGATTGAAATTCACACCTCTTACTGAAGATACTGCAACCACACATATATTTTTCTTAATTTATGTAAATTGTTTCAAATTGAAAAGTATGGAGGGTATAAAGGTTCCAGAAGGAGCATCCCAGGCTCAAATGGAAACACAGAAAGAAAAAAACAAAGGGGGAAAACACCAATCCAAAAATGTCAGACAGGCTTAAACATTTCTGAGTTGAAACAGTTTCTTCTGATCATCTAAACCAACTTGTCAAAGGACTGTGAAATCCTGCTGCAAAGGCCACAAAAACCATGAAAACAGTGGATTCCTGACAAGCAGTTGATCAGGAAATGCAGAAAAACATAACAGCAAAATGGAAATATTTCTCAGAGTCCTGTCAACTACCACGCAGAATCCTGCATTTTAACAGTGAACAGCTAAAAATCTCTTTTCTCTTATTGTTGCTGCTTCAATTTGAGGAGGCAAAAAGGTCCATGAACATGTTCCTGAAAGGAACAAGTTATAAAAATTACAGTAGATGTAACAACCTATAAAACATGATCAAATAACAGTCATCTCTGCTTCTCAAAAAAAATCAGATTACACGTAATTGCAAAATCTAATTTCCATTCTCCTCATTTTCAACTTAAATTCCCACTTTTAGGATCTACCCTCTGCTTCCAAGCTGTGCCTGTGTCCAAGATGCTGTGACATGTTTCTAATTGATTCGTTTTACACTATGGAAAGGATAACAGTGATTTGCAGGAGAGGCTTTTTTTCTGCCTTGCACACATCTCTCATTTGCCCATCTTAATTCAATTAAAGGAAGTCAGGCCGCTTTGACCGATGGATGAACCAGATTTTAAGTGAGGACATTTCTGTGTAAACTGGAATATACCAACCCCTCGTTCTCAGCCAGTCACTTCCGAGCTGCAACTTTTATTTTTGAAAGGTCAGGGCTTGGTCACCGAAAAAGACAAGAGGATATTAAATGCTGGCAGGGATTGGACAACAGTGCAAAACTGCAGGCTGATATCACAAAGGATTTTAAACTCCAAGGCAATTTATATGCAAACAGTCTGTGTTTATTCTGAGCTATCAGTAGCTGGGAGTTAGAACTTTAAAGCAACCCCCGCATAAAAAAAGCAAAAAATCCTTTAAAATCCTTTCTAAAACAACCCAACTCAGTGCAGTGTGTGCCTGTTCCTTGGAAGGACATTAAGGGAAATATAATTTTTCTATTTCCCATAGGGTTTATATGATATTGGTGGGAATTGCTACACTCAAGACACTAAATATATCACTTCTGTGGGTTGTAAAGGAAATAGGTAGAGAAATAATATTTATTTATACAAAGACAAGGTGTGAAGCATGTGACAGGTCAGTGTTTGTTCTGCATATATCCACAGTTACCTGGAATACAATTCTGCTGTAACAGTGGTATAACCTTCTCCTTTGACTTGCAGTCTCTACACTGACCTGGAAGACCCTGGAATATTGGGATATATTTTAATCTAAAAAGAGGTTAAATGTGGAACAAAGCAACAGCTTCTATGCTGAATTTAAACAGGCTCTTCTTCAAGGATCTAAAGGAGATGGTGCCACCCAAGCTGTGAATCTAATGAGGGCATTTGTTTCTATATCAAGTAGAAAAGTTCTCCATCCTCATCCTCTCCCCAGACAGGGGCACTTTGCTGCTCTTGCACTGCAAGCTGAGAGAAGAAAAATTCCTTCAAGTCTGAGAAAAAGCAGATTTGATTAGTCCCATCCAAAGGAGCAGGAGCAGCACAACACAGGGGAGGGTCAGGTGATGGGGAGAAATAACACTCTCTGTGAAGTATTATTAGACAAAGACAACATTTCAAGGAGAAACAGGTATTATCACATTTGCAGGATTGGACCCTCAGCACCTTCTGGCCACTGTTCTTCACCTCACTGCACAACAAGAGGTGCTGCAGTCAGTGACAGAGGAGGGAATGTTACAACAAGGGTATTTTTAAGGAAATACTTGCTGACAGCTGAAATGAGGAAAAACACATGCCTACTGTTTCAAAACAGCAGCAGAGGCTGAACTTTTATTAAATAAACACGGCAAACAAGTGAGCTGCTGCCCACAGGCAAGATGCCCTGGCACCAGGGAGGTGAGGATGATGAGGGGTGTCCTTGACCAACCAGTTGGGAAGTTCCTCCTGAATCACCAGAAGGGGTTTAAGTCTGAATTTTCACTGAAGAACAAAGGATGGTGAGACTTGGCCACACCAATGACACAAATTCCACTGGAGGTCCCTCACAGCCAAGTCCTACTCTCAGACCCTCCAGACAACAGGTTACCAACCCAGAACAGATTTCAGCCAAGAATTGAGTTTTTTTAAATTTATTTAATTTTAGTTCAGTGGTCTCAGCCACTTTTCCCTCTAACAAATACCCAGGTTAAAAGTGAATGCAATACATTTTAGTTAAGGTGGTGTCTGTGCTCCTTCACAAAATTAGCTGCTTAAAATGCAGAACCCCTGACAGGTTTTAGATCTCACATTTTAATGACCAGGTAGAATTTGAGTCACTTCTGGAGATCTCCCAGTGGGATCTCACATCTCTCCTTGGATCTGGGCTCAGGTCCAGCCCTGACCTCCACCCTGCCCAGGGTCCCTCTGGGTGTGAGGATGGTTCAGAGCTGGATACCCCACACCTACAATGTCATGCCACAAGGAGGGGCTTCTCCTGCCAAACAACTCAGCAAGGAGCTCCTGGTTCAGTTTGGGCACGAAGCCAAAGTGCACCATCCCCTCTGAAGGAGCACATGAACAGCAGGAGGTGCCACGGCTGTTCCTCAGAAGCAAAGAGTGAAAATACAGCAAATCACTTTGGGGAATGTGAACATAAAAACGTGCTGGGAAAGGCCAGAAGAACAATCACTGCTCTGAACTGCACTGGGACCTCACATGGATTATTAAATGGCCCAACCCTGGGAGCCCACGGACCAAAATCCCTGCACAGAAGTGCTGGATCCAAAAAAAAAAGTTACAACAACTCCTCCTCACTACCTGTGGAGGCAGAATTCCTCCTCCGGAGCAGGGCAGCAGAAGGCAGCTCTCGCTCGGGCCAGCGTGATAAATAAAGGACATCCCGCCCGTGCAACGGGGGGAAGAGTTATTCCCATTTGTGAGCTTTTCCTGGAGCGAGAGCAAACTCCACTAAATATTCCTGTCTGCCTCCGAGTGCACGACGAGCCCGGAGCGCATAAATCTGGGCTAATATCGCTCTGAGAGGGACCACGGCGGACACACACCGGTGCCCGTGTGTCATGTGGGGGATCTAAAGGCAATAAATATCACTCTCCAGGACGTCGTTTTGGGGTGGGGACCAGAAGAGATGCTCGCACATCCCCCGTGGAGGTGCTCGGTAGCGGAGGGCCGGCGGTGCCGCTGTGTTAATGACCTCGCAGCAGCAGACAGATCCAGTCCTTCTGCTTTTCTTTCTCACTGAATGATTTCCCTAAAGCCAAAGCCGGGCAAAATGCCACTAATGCTGCCGTAAAACTCCCGCTGTGTTAGGAGGGAGGCAGGCGACTGAGGGTTAGGAGGTAATCAAGCTTACAGATTAAGGCTCGCTAAAGCTACAAGATCAGCACAGCTCGGGGTGTTTATTAACTCTTTGAAAACCGACGGGCAGGATTTCGCAGCACCTTTCACGGGCAGGGCGTTTTTTCTAAGCAGACCTGACGGCTCGACTATTTTGCCAGATTAATTCTAATTTGTGAGAAGTGAGGAGCACGGAGAGGAACGCTCTCTAAACCCAGTTGGATCGGTTTCAGGATAAAATGTGCTTCAAACTACGAGACTTCACGAGCAATAACCTCCCGAGAATAACAGACGAGCGAAATTTGTAATTACTCTTCCATTCAGAAACGCTGCTTTTCAAATTAAACCAGGGATCCTGAAAGTCAACGAGTTCAACATCCTTCCACACACACCCCCCCCCGGCGTATTAAAGCTGTGACCTGGGAATTCCTCTTTTGGAGCAGTGCAGAAGGGGTTAATTTCTGCATATAAAATGAGGTTGCTGCAATCTGGGTGTTTTTTTGTGTTGTTTTGTTTGTAACACAAAGCAAAATATACTCTACAGATGCTTGATTAAAATGCAACAGCTGTTTGTGGCGGTGCATTTTCCGCTAATTTACTGGGGCAGATTTTTCAAGGAGCCTTGTTTTAGTGCATCTTCATTTGCATAAACATCCATATACCAGAGCGGTCTGGGCACTTGAGCCTGGGCTTGGCTAATATTTAAGGTTTAAATTCAAATTCAGCCAAGCCATCCACTCCCTGAAGGGAGAGTTTGGAGATGAGGTGTCTGTCACGCCCCTGCCCCAGGATCTAACCTGCACTTTGTACATATTTAACTTCCCAATCCAAAATATTTCATCTTTTGGCATCGTACACAACTCGTATTTAATCTGCTCTTCACATCTGTCTGGGTAGGCCTGGTGCCTCTTTTTTTTTTTTTATATATATTATTATTTCCCTTTTGTTTATTTGATCTGTTACATTCCTTAAGCTTGATGACTAATCCAAATTATTAACAAATACAAAAGGGTTTATGTAAATTATTGTGATGAACAAACCCAAATCACAATTAAAACATTGTTAAGTGAATTAGACAACAATGGCTGCAGCTTCCCTATCATAGATTGAGGCGGATGGATTTGAACTTTATTGACAGCAGAAAGCCTTAATCACTAAGCACCAGCACAGTCTGGGTTTCGTGGGGTAATGACCCATCTATATATTCATAACAAGGGTCTCATTCATCATAATTCATATTAAAAAAAAACCTCTTGCAAAACTAATGGGGAGGTGGGGGGGGGAATGTGTGAAAAGTGATTGGATGGGTAAAACTCTGTGGGGCTGGAGAGGCTTTAATTGATTTTATTGTGCTGTGTCTAAGCCTCCTTGCCCAGTACATCAGATCTGTATCTAACTGCATTTCAATTGATTTTCACTGATAGGCTTCTTTCTTATGTCTAGGGCTTAAGTACTAAACTAATAAAAGGATAAAAGACTTTGTAATACAGATTTTGAAAATAATGTGCACACACGATTTCTGTGGAGGAAAATTGTTGTCCTACCCAGGTGACTACAACCAAATGTAATGGGGGAAAATGCAACTAATATGAAGGAGATTACTAAGGGAGAGGGGGGAAGGGGAAAAAAAAAAAAGAAAATAAGGAAAAAATGTCCCTTGGCTAAAATGAGCTTGATTGTAAGCAGACTTGACTTCAATGGAGTTGTACCTGCTCACATTAGGGGTGATTTTGACTGATATCTCAAACTTGATTGAAAGAGATTATAATTCATTTCAGATGTGGCTGAGTTCTTCACCATTTTAAATAATGGATCATATTCTGATAAAAGTACCTAATGTACACATCCTGACAAAATGACCTAAAGCAAAATGAACTGGGTTTCAACTGGTTTGGGAAGATCTTTTTTTTTTTTTTTTTGGACCTTTAAAATACGTTCATTTTTAAAGCATCTGACCTGTGGCAGTTACATTATAACAGACACAAAAGTCTCTCTAAAGCAGCTGCATTTCCAGCCCAGGTCAGATGCAGCCCCAGGACATTGCTGATGAGGCTTCATATCAAATGACCACAAAGAAGGTGATAACTCACTTTGAATAACTGACCAAAAAAGCAACAGGTTCACCTAAAGCGAATAAATGCAAATACCCAAAGACAAGGGGGAAAATCTCAACGTTTGGCAAATAAAAACACCCCCAAAAAGCCATTTTCCCCATTTTTCAGTCCCCATACCCCACCATCCTCTGCCAATACCACTGCAAACCGCCCTGTCTGCTCGTCAGATGGTTGGTAACATCTGTATAACAAATGATAATGCACAAGGAGTTGTTCCTGGGTTTGTGTTCCTTTACGAGGCTTGGTGTTGATAATCTCCAAAGCACAGCCATGATTCTTTAAATTAAACATAAGAATCTTGTCTCACAGTACAGTCAGGTTATCCATGTGTAAGAGCCCAAGCCAAGTAATTACACATCCGCTCAAAGGATTAGACACATAAGATTTCTTTAAATTTTTAATAAAACTGCACAGCTGTTGTAGGGGGAAAAACTCTTTTGTTCTAGATTTTTTTTTTAAAACCATTAAGCTCGAAGTGATTCACAGTTATGCTTCAAGAAAAGTACTTTCAAAGTATTTCTGTTAGGCATTTTTTTTTTTAGTAGATTTAACATCACTTTAACCTCATGGCAACAGATTTGAGCCAGGAATAACCTCAAGGGAAGGTATTTGGTCAAGTTTTAAAGAGTGTTTCTCTGCTCTTCCCAGAACACCTGTAAATGTATTTTACTCAATAATATCACCATGTGAAGTGGGCACATAAAACCATGTGGCATTTGGATTCATGGAGCCAGAGTGTGGGATGAGTGGAAAGGTGATGTTTGAACAGACCACATAATGGGACAGGATGGACACTGTCACTCTGCTGCCCTGGGACACAGGTCTGACTGCCTTGGGACAGGGCCACCACTGAGAAATAACTGTGGGCTGGGAAATGGGCCATGAAATGACCAAATGCTGCTGCTTCAAGAACGTGGATTCTGCTCCAGAAGCATTTCCAGTGCTGGTGGTCCAGTGGAACTGGTCATCACACCCATGAACAACAAACACTGTGAAGGACAAGGGCAGAGTTGGCTGAAACAAGCAGCAGAAATATGGGATCAGCACATGTGTGTTCTTCAAAGGATAAATGAGTGACTGGAATGAAATCAGGACCTGGCACTGGTCTGAGGAAGTGGCACTGAAGGGGTGGCAGCACCCAAAGAAGCTCCAACCAAGTCAGGATGAAGTGGAAGAGACCAATGGATTGTGCTGGCCAAACACGATGAAGAAAAAGGTCTTTACTCAGCCCTCAAACATCAGGGTTTTGGAAAGAGAAGGAAGGAACCTGGACAGCTCTGCCAATAATCAGGACAGATGGTGCAGGAAGTTCCTGAGGACTGCACAACACAGGCAAAGGATGTGTCAGCAGAGTGCAGGGCTGGGAAGGCTGGAGCAGGACCTGTGAGAGACTGGAGGAAATGCTTATGGCCCAGGGCTGGGGAGGGGCTGGCTGTGCTGTGGCACACTCTGCAGGAACAGGGATTTTATCTGGCTCAGCACAGAGCTGAGATGTCACCTCAAACACACGTCCCAGGACCCGTGTTCCAGCTGAAAACTTGAAAGGGATACAAAGCATCCTGAGGAGGGGAACAGAAACCCTGGCAAAGATAAGGAGTGAGAGCAGCAGGGCTCCTTCCCATTCCAGCTGGGAGCCAGGATCAGAGTACAGCCACACTCCACAGACACCCCAGGGAAGGAAAAACCATTGAACTTCAAGGAAGCATCAGCACAAAGCCAGGTGTACCTTAAAAGATTTGAGGACAAAATATGGGGGCAGTGCTCTGGTGTGAACAGTTTTGTCACCCCTGTCCATCCTGTTTTTTTTAACTGAAATATTTCAGCTTTAGCTTTGTACCTCAATGTAAATTTACTACCATAAAACCTTTGCTGTAATATGCAATATTACTAAACACCAATACTCAGGATTTACAGGATAAACTATGGTATGTGGGTATATTTACAGCAAATCTAAATCTCTGAAGATTTTAATGAACTGCAGCTGACCTTGATCAGTGATTCAAAGCCCAGAGCAGCTTCTACTCTCTCACACATTACTAACCTTTGCTACAACATTTATCAATTTACCTTCTTGATCTCTCAAGCAGGTCATGTTTTCTAATCAGCCACTGGCTCAAAGACCTACATCCCAATTAAATTACTGAATGAAGACATGCTGGAATGTAGGCTTCTCTTGAAAGAATTAGCACAAAATACACTTAAATACTGGATTTGCTGTGTCTGAACTGATTTTTTGAAACACTTCTCTAGAATATGCAAGTACAGATACATTATTCTGCTCAGAACTGTTTATGCCATCCCTGAAACACTCTATTCCCTTGGCTGTTTTCTGTTTTTGCTTCCCCAAGTGTTCTGTGCATTAATACTGACCTGAGCTTTAAATCATCTATGCTGAGCCATGAGCTCTTCAGACACTGGCTTGTCTGAAATCTTAGGGTACAAAACCTACACAGATGTTTATTATTAAGCACAAGAGTAGCTTTGCAGACTTAAAACTATTTGCAACCTAAGTTAGATGCTTATTAAAACCTCCACAAGAGCTGAGCCTCATTTTTTTTTCTCCTCTTTCAGTGCAGCACATATATTTAATAAAAAAGGAAGGGGCTAAATGTCCAGCTTTAGGGGTAAAATGTCCAGCTTTAGAGGGGAAATGTCCAGCTTTAGGGGTGAAATGTCCAACTTTAGGTGTAAAATGTCCAGCTTTAGGGGTGAAATGTCCAGTTTTAGAGGGGAAATGTCCAACTTTAGGGGGGAAATGTGCAACTTTAGGGGTGAAATGTCCAGCTTTAGGGGAGAAATGTCCAACTTTAGGGGGGAAATGTCCAGCTTTAGGGGGGAAATGTCCAGCTTTAGGGGTGATATGTCCAGTTTTAGAGGGGAAATGTCCAGCTTTAGAGGGGAAATGTCCAGCTTTAGGGGTGAAATGTCCAGCTTTAGGTGTAAAATGTCCAGCTTTAGGGGTGAAATGTCCAGTTTTAGAGGGGAAATGTCCAACTTTAGGGGGGAAATGTGCAACTTTAGGGGTGAAATGTCCAGCTTTAGGGGAGAAATGTCCAACTTTAGGGGGGAAATGTCCAGCTTTAGGGGGGAAATGTCCAGCTTTAGGGGTGATATGTCCAGTTTTAGAGGGGAAATGTCCAGCTTTAGAGGGGAAATGTCCAGCTTTAGGGGTGAAATGTCCAACTTTAGGTGTAAAATGTCCAGCTTTAGGGGTGAAATGTCCAGTTTTAGAGGGGAAATGTCCAACTTTAGGGGGGAAATGTGCAACTTTAGGGGGGAAATGTCCAGCTTCAGGGGTAGAATGTCCAGCTTTGAGGGAGAAATGTCCAGCTTTAGGGCTCCCTACAGCCCATTAGGGCAGCTGATCCAAGAGCAGATCCAGAGCTCCCTTCCCAAGGAGCCAGTTGGGGCTGGAGGATTTGGGGTGGTGGCAGCAGGGACCCCCCCAACATTTCAGCTACTCCTTGCTTTGGTTTAAAAAGCAGATTGTGCAAAAACTTGGTGCAGGCCAGGCCAGGGCGCTGACAGAGCCCAGCATGTGCAGTAGCTCATCCACACACACACAGTAGCTCTGCTGCTCCCTGGATGTGCTGCACATGTTGGGAATGCCTGTGCCCAGCATGTGCAAAACCAGTCACTCAGGAGGGGGAAGAAGGGGAACACGTCGTGCTGAGCCTCCCAGCAGCCTGGCTGGATGGTTAAATAAAGATCACACACACTGCTGCTGCTTGTAACAGCACTGCTGCAAACACAGCACAGGAGAAGAATCCTCTGAAAGAGAAGGAACCCCCTGACATTTGTATTTTTAACCTGTTTCTATTTTCTGCCACTCTCGGAATTAACCATCAGTAACAAACCCACCCAAACAGTGACAAACCCCAAACACCCAACACTTATCCCAGACACACAAATCATATTACAGTCACTAAGACAGACACTCAGAGCACCAAAGAATCACAGGTTTCAGACAAAATTTAAATTCCAGCAGTGCTTCCACTGATCTTGAAAAGCAACTTACAGCCTGAGCTTACACACACTCGTTTCTACCAGACTCAAGTCTTCCACCCCCCCTCCCTTTATCAAATATTTCACAATAAATTCAGACTCATCATTAAGCCACATAGGAAATGTGAAGCCTCTCTATGTAACATGAAGAATTTGGATTGGTTTAATTTTCCTGGAAGTGGAGGAGATGCCAAAGTGCAGGTGCAGCCTGTGAGAAAGAAGAGTCACTGCTGAATGCAGCTCATCCCTGCTGGAATGTGCTGTGGAGCTCTAAGGCCAGGCAGCAGCACCTGGAATCCACAGGTTTACAGAGATAAGAGACCTCAGCAAGGTGGAGGGATCTGAGATGTGGAAAAGGATGAGAACTCCCCAATCAGGGAAAATCAGTCAAGTGAGCAACAATCAGCCAGTTCAAAAAGAGACACCTTCAAATACAAACCTGGTCAGACACTAATAATTTGTTATTTTCTTTTACTTTCTACATGCCAATACTCCAGTTATATGGTGAATTAAATTTAATGTATGAACACTCCTCATGTTTGAAAAGGAAACTGTTGAACCCCAATACTTTGGGGACTAAATGAGCCGACGTTTCTGGCCCCTTGTCCATCCTCCTGCCCATCTCTGTGTCACTCTGTAAAACTGCCTCCATAAATTATTAAACTCTTTTTCTCTGCAACAGTTACAGCAAAGCTGATTTCCCTGCACTAATGCAACAGCTCAGGACCTCTCCCTTTAAGCAGCACTTGAGGAAACACAAACCTCCCAGGTCCTGTATTTTCATGTTGCTGTCACTGGAAAATAAAAACACACTGCAAAAACTGATTCATGACACGCACAAGAGAACACTGCTTGGCCCAAGTTTAATTTATTTGTTGACAGAGAAGATCTACTGTGCTTAATGTGAAGTTCAATAGAAATCCATGTAAGGCAGATATGGAGAAGCGTAACTGCAATAAAATAAGCTCTGCATTTATCTGGCCGTTAAATGCAATTCAAAATGTATCGGGGAAAAGGAATCAAATTTGGTTATGGCAGAAAATATCTTCCTTGCCTTCCAAGAGCAAGATACCCAGGCTCCATTCATCACAACAAATCAGTGCTCTTCATCTCTCCCAGGGACTGTGTTTCCAGCCCTGCTGTGGCTCACGGAGTGGGGACAGGGCTGCCCTCCCCACCTTTGCCACAAATCCAGAAAAGAAAGAGCAGCAGCTCCAAATACCATCGCCCACAGCAAACGTCAGCCCTCCAGATGGCTGGCTTTGCCCTTGTTTTTGTGAGTATTTTTTAAATAAAGCCTGTTTTTAAATAAACACACCCCCCNTGCAGGTGCAGCCTGTGAGAAAGAAGAGCCATGGTGCTGCTGAATGCAGCTCATCCCTGCTGGAATGTGCTGTGGAGCTCTAAGGCCAGGCAGCAGCACCTGGAATCCACAGGTTTACAGGGATAAGAGACCTCAGCAAGGTGGAGGGATCTGAGATGTGGAAAAGGATGAGAACTCCCCAATCAGGGAAAATCAGTCAAGTGAGCAACAATCAGCCAGTTCGAAAACAGACACCTTCAAACATAAACCTAATCAAACACTAATAATTTGTTATTTTCTTTTACTTTCTACATGCCAATACTCCAGTTATATGGTGAATTAAATTTAATGTATGAACACTCCTCATGTTTGAAAAGGAAACTGTTGAACCCCAATACTTTGGGGACTAAATGAGCCGACATTTCTGGCCCCTTGTCCATCCTCCTGCCCATCTCTGTGTCACTCTGTAAAACTGCCTCCATAAATTATTAAACTCTTTTTCTCTGCAACAGTTACAGCAAAGCTGATTTCCCTGCACTAATGCAACAGCTCAGGACCTCTCCCTTTAAGCAGCACTTGAGGAAACACAAACCTCCCAGGTCCTGTATTTTCATGTTGCTGTCACTGGAAAATAAAAACACACTGCAAAAACTGATTCATGACACGCACAAGAGAACACTGCTTGGCCCAAGTTTAATTTATTTGTTGACAGAGAAGATCTACTGTGCTTAATGTGAAGTTCAATAGAAATCCATGTAAGGCAGATATGGAGAAGCGTAACTGCAATAAAATAAGCTCTGCATTTATCTGGCCGTTAAATGCAATTCAAAATGTATCGGGGAAAAGGAATCAAATTTGGTTATGGCAGAAAATATCTTCCTTGCCTTCCAAGAGCAAGATACCCAGGCTCCATTCATCACAACAAATCAGTGCTCTTCATCTCTCCCAGGGACTGTGTTTCCAGCCCTGCTGTGGCTCACGGAGTGGGGACAGGGCTGCCCTCCCCACCTTTGCCACAAATCCAGAAAAGAAAGAGCAGCAGCTCCAAATACCATCGCCCACAGCAAACGTCAGCCCTCCAGATGGCTGGCTTTGCCCTTGTTTTTGTGAGTATTTTTTAAATAAAGCCTGTTTTTAAATAAACACCCACCCCCCCTCACTCCATGAGGGGTGGGTTCTGAGTGGATCCTCTCAGGTTCACTGTTAAGAGATTTTTTAATGGGATCCTCTGTTCCACTGAGACCCAGGCACTCACTGCACAGCTACTTTTTACAGAGTCATTTTAAATGGTGACTGTAATAATTCACAGCAAATGTTTATGACAAAAAGAAAAAGAATAGTATTTCATCGGCTCCTCCAGCTGCTATTCCAGTAAGTTCTCCTCCAAAAGGATCTGCATTAACCACTGAACACTTGGAGTTATTGTACACATCTTCCCTAATTACAAATTCATAAGAGCAAGAGGATTTTCCTTGGTGAGAGATCCAACATGTTTCTTTTTGCCTTCAGCTTCCTACGCCGGCTACTGAAAACATAATACACTAAAAATGAAATAACTTCCCCATTTTAATGTGGCCATAAGCTTCCTGCAAGGCTGCCACCTAATTGAGACTTTTGATCTGAGCTCTTTCCCAACATGTTATTCCTTGGAGTCTGTAAAACATTTTAACTGCAGATCTCCTGCCATCATTACTGAAAGCTACGGGGAATAAAATAATAAAGAAAAAAAAAAAAAGGGGTGGGGGGGTGGAGAGAAAAACCCTCAGTTTATAAAAGTCAATGGAAATACAAGGTATTAATTATGCTAAATGAAGAAATATGGGTATTTGGTTACTTTGTGTGGGTCAGAAGTATTTGAATGTGGTGCTGCCAGCAGCTGCCTCTCCCTGACCCCTGTGCATCCCTATCAGCTGCCGGATCACATCAAAGCTGCAGGGAGTGAGGAAAGCAGGGCCAGAGCCGGGGCCAAGGTCACTGGGCTGCCTCAAACCACCACATTGTTATCAATTACCATCACTGATAAGGACATGACCTTTTTTTGGAGGCACAGAAATGGGGGGGGGGGATAGTGGTGTTCCTGTTCCCCCCCCACCAAACCCCTCCTCGTGTGCAGAGAGGGAGAATAAAACCACCCAGCACATTTTATTTCTCAAATGGGCACCCAGTGAAAAAAGAAAAAACCCAGCCAGAGTGCAGGGCTGATAAGATCCACTCAGATCCCTGAATGCAGCTCCCTTGATTGGGTTAACTGAGCCAAACACACGACAGAGCACAATTAAAGCACAGGGGAAATTGTATTTCTCCCCTACAGACGCCTCTTGTGAAGTTTCATCAAAGCAAACCCCAAAATGTCTTTATTACAGGGAGACCTACAGCAGAAGCACATGTAACCTAAAATAAGCAGTGTTATACAGTAGTAAGGCACCTAGTAAAATAAAAGTATATTTTCAATAAAGATTAGCCCTGCATTTTATTTCTTCAAATTCTTTGATCAAGTAATTTTGAACTACATAAAACCAGCCAGACCTCCCTAACTGAGCATTCCTCAAGAGATTGTTCTGCTGCACAAAATGCTACAATTGCATCTGACTGTACTTCAGGTGACATTCCCCTGTTTTGCTCACATTTGTTGCAAATGTATTAGTTCAGAGAAAAGGAAAGCTCCAGACACAAAACATCCCATTTTCCAGCCAGAATTAAAAAATATTTTTTACAGTATTCCAGCATTTAAAGTTTGCTGGGAAAATTGTACAAGAAAGGTGGAATATAACTGAAATCCCTAATGATTTAAAATGCCAAATTGAATTCATTCCCATTGCACTGAGAATGAACAAGAAATTAAAATGTTAACACTGTGAATCACCCTGGCTTTTGCAAGCCCAAGTTAAACACTAACCAGTTTACTCCGTGTGCCCAAAATATTTACTAGCTCTGAGTCAGATTGAAACAGTATAAAATATGATCATTCTGGAGTGCAGAACAGTTCTTACACATACAAAAGAGGTAATGAGGTGAAACTGGAAGGTACAGAGCTGTATCTTTCCAATCTACCTACAAGTTTGGATTTTACAACATTTTTTCCCCCTAAGGGGACCAAAAGAGCCGTATGTGGTGCTATGGAATTAAAGAGCCACGAGTATTTCATGTACCTTTGGAATTTAGCATGAGGTTAAGCACAGAAAATACAGTCAGGGAGGCTGTTTGAAGGTCTGTGGAATGGTTAAGGGAGGAACAGTCGGATGTAGCCTTTAATCCTTTAACAAACTTCACTGTCTGTGCCAAGAGGCAGAGAGAAAAATACATTTTACATTTTATAAATAGTCGTGAACATAAGCTAAAGCATTTTGCCACTTCTGGGAAATCAATAAGCAAAAAAAAACAAACCACTCATTTGCAAATAATTTATGTGGCTTTTTTTGCTAATGCAGGACAATCTCTCTGTGAAAAGGAGGGCAATAACTTTATTATGCTCATAAATGCAATGCAAAGCAAACAGAGACTGATGTCCCTGCTAGAGATGCTGAACAAAAGCACAACTTCGATCAGATACAGCAGAGACTGTGGAGCTGCACAACTTGTTTTAGAGAGGCCAAACTACAGAGCAGATGAAACCCAAAAAGCCACAATTATTTAAAATACATTAGATGAGCTGCTGTTTGTCATTGCTCAAAACTGCAAGGAGCACAGGAATGGTGTTTGTGCAGAGGAGACACCTCGAGAGCTGCCTCACACTCCTGCAGGGAAGCAGAGCTGCCATCCCAAGGTTTTCCTGGGAAAGGAGAGCAGAATTAGGCCAATTATCATGTAGCCCCTGAATCCACACAAACGAATGCCATGGCACAGATTTGGGAGCGGGGGGAAGGGGCAGCCCCCACGGTTCAATCATCACTAGACACACAAAGCTCCTTAGTCAGGTCTGAAGATCAGAATGTAGGGCAGGGAAAAGAAAGACCATCTTCCTATCCAGCTGTGTGGGACACGAGCTGGATAATTAACATACACTCCCCTAACACAGCACTCCCTCCTCCAGGGCGAAATCCTTCTTTGGGAAGTGGGAGAGGAGTCCTGGAGGGGGTTTGTGGGAGTGGTGCCCTCTGAGAACCCCTTCCTTGGCAGGGCAGAGCCTGGGCCAGCCCCGTGGGACAGCGATTTCTGAGTGGTGCCTGTGGCTTGTGATTTAAAAAAAAAAAGTTTCTATTCCTCAGAAATGCCCAAACTTCCCCAGAAACTTTGCTCTGAAGGGGAGACAGGAGGCAGCTCTCAGGTCTTCTGCTGCTCAGTTACCCCCCAGCTCACAAGTCCATAATTCCCTCTATCCTGCTCTTGGAGGTTGTTTTTTTTTAAAAGCTTCACTATTATTTTATAAAAAGAAGGATAAAGAAAAGTAGTAACTCGTGTAAAACTTGTATTTGCCATAGGCTGTTAATGCATTGTGTTACTGCTTTGCTTGCAAATGTCTAATAAATTACAAGAGCTGCATAAAACCCTTATAGGAAACACCAGCCCACGAGTCAGCCCTGTCTTGAGCACCACAAAAACAACTGATACAAAATATAATCAAAGCAAAGGCTGCCTGAAAGTATTTCAAGAAAGTCGTTATGGATTTGATGGTTTTATTTCAAAGGACAAAATGTTAAACTTCTCCAAGGCTAAAGAGAAGGGGGGAAAAGAGTTTCCATTTGTGCAAGAGAAAAGCACAAAACATCCATGATTAAATAAAACTTCCTGTGATTGAATCTGACTACCATTTTACAATATTAATGCTAATGGATTATCATCCTCTTGTTTGCATGTTTAACTTCGGCTCCCATAAAAGTTGCTTGTACACAGGATCAGAGGGAAATGGCATTTTCAGGGACTGAAAACAAAACACACGCACACACACAAACACACACACAGGCGAGTTTAAGAGCTACAAAATCAGCAACATACAGACAATAATCAGTTTCCAATGTCAGCCCAGGAAGTCGGGGCAGAAGCAGAAAAAAAAAAAAAAGAAAAGACTTTTAGGAAACAGCAAAATTAAAACAGGAGTAGATATGTAAAATAGATGAATGAAGACAACGTCTTCCTGCACCGAGGGAGTTGTTTAAGGAGAAACAGTGTCCGTTTGTGGGCAGCGATAATACTTTCCATTCAATAGACTTTGCAGCTTGCTGATTCATATGATTGCAGGCTGGCGCCCCGCTGGCGAGCCCCCTCCACTGAAATTAAATCCACTCTCCTCAGTTATAAATTATAATGCTCTATAAACAACACTCCCACTGGGAACGGCGAGAGAGAGAGAGAGAGAGAGAGAGAGCTCTCTGCATAGTCCACTCACTGTTTAATGCTCTGCTCTTCTGCCACAAACAAGGACTGTATGTCTGCCACAGACAGCACTCTGGCTGTAATTTATATACTGTTTGATGTTGAGAGCAGGGAGAGGAAAGTAGGATTGTAATGCGAGTCAAAGAGGAAAAGAAGTTGGAAGTGGGTGAGTGTGCAAGGGAGGAAGGACAGGGTATGTTTTACACGCATATTTTATAGATACATCACTGTGTGGATCTTTGCTGCCCCTTAGGAATTGTCCCCCCCCCCAAAAAAAAAAGAAATCTGGAATAGCACTTAAAATAAATGAGACGTACAGGCCGCGGCGTGAGACGCCAGGATCATCCCATATCAATCAGGAGCCATCTACACCACTGAGACTTGAAGTCTGTTAGCACAGAGAATATGAAAACATTACAATGATAAGGATTTAACTGGAGCTGACAGCAGCCCAGAAATTCCCAGCCTGGGCTGACGTGCTCTTCCTGCAGCGCTGTGCCCGCTGTGCCCACGAGGCACGTGGTGCTGCCAGAGCCAGAGACACACCAACACCCCCCACCAGTGCAGCTTCCTGCTTATCCCCACCTTCCTCATCTGTCTTGGGCATAGGGAGATCATTCTGGCTGTTCTCTGTGATTTTTAGTTATTTTTGTATGAACAGACAGACACCCCACTGCTCCACACACACACACACACACACACACACACAAATCTGACCATTTTTTTTTTAGCCAAATGGATTAAAAAATGCCAGTGGAACTATTTCTGCTGTGGGAAAGATGCAGACTCAAAGTAAAAAGTCTATCATTATCTCTAAGAACAGCCTATGCTACACAGCTGAGAGGGCACTGGGAAATACCCCACGGGCCAGTGAGAGCTTTGTCAGGAGCACAAACCAGCACCAATTTCAGAGCAGAACCCCCTAATTATTGTCATGGAAATTGCAAACTGAGCTGTGAGAGAATGAGAGAGTGTTCAAGAAAAGGGACAGCAGGATTGAGATGTCCATCACTCCACATTCTTATGAATGACTACAAGTTAGTGATCCACTGCCTGACCAAAAAACCCCAGTTCTCCCCAAACTGGCACAGCTCACTCACATATGGGTCTGCACAGCATTTTAAAGACTTACACAGTGCATTGCCTTTTTTTGCTTAATAACACTTTCCAATTTTTCTTAAAACCCACCACTACACCTTTTCTCCTTTTTATATTTTTGGAACTGAGTAGCTTTT
This sequence comes from Neodrepanis coruscans, assembly GCA_013400695.1. NCBI lineage: Eukaryota > Metazoa > Chordata > Aves > Passeriformes > Philepittidae > Neodrepanis > Neodrepanis coruscans. The sequence goes on from VYZS01064179.1 coordinate 116,086, forward strand.
AAGTCCGGGGGAGGGAAGGAGGGTAAATTCTCCTTTACTGTGAGGTTGAACCCTTGTATGTCAAATCTGGCCTGGAGCAAATTTTCACAGCTGAATTATAAACCCTGTAAACAAGGGTTTATGATGGAAATGCTGACACAACCTTAATTACAAACAGCGTGAAGTGGGGGAGGCTGTGTAACACACACTCCTTTTCACTGCCATCCATGGAACAACCAGTGGTGCTCCTGCTCCTTCCCCTCACTGCTCATGCAGGGGCATTTATATCAAATCTGGTTGCTCAACACTGTCCTTTAGAAAAGAAAAGAAAAGAAAAAAAAAACCCTTGATTTTGTAATAAAAGTATAATGTATAGCTTAAAAATAAATTAAATAAAGGAAACATTAAAAGATAAATGGAGCAGGATGCTCTATGGCTGAGGTAATTTGAGTGGAAAGGGAAGGAGGGAGTTTACATTAATAAATGATTAAAGGCCTTAACGAGGGCCTATCTGGTTGAAGAGAGGAACATACTTCTCCACCTCTCCTCCTTCAGCCCAGCTTTTTTACATTTGTTCTCAATGCTGATCAATATGGTTTTCATTTAGTGATTTCCATAATGCCATATGTGATCTGCTTGCCTGCCATAACCGAGGCAGAGAGAGGGCTGAAGTCATTTGAACGTTCTCAGTCCATGTCTGTCACCAATTTAGAAAATAAATATCTATTGAGAGTTAGAGTTTCCTCCTGTCTAGGAGGGACATGGCAGGATTTGCATATGCAGATTGCAAAGCCTGTTTTTCTCTCTTCTCCCCCTCCCTTTTTTTTTTTTAATATAAACAAAAATTATGTTGGAGAATATCTTCCCCATGTCTTACAATGAAGAAGAAATATTATTAAAGTTCAGAAATTAGGGAGGATTGGCTTGTCTTTGCTCTAGCTTGGAGAGACCTGCTTGGAATCCCCCAAAAAAGCAAAAGTTTTCTGTCTGCTGAGTCACATTGACCTGCTGGATACCATCAGAGACCACCTTAGCTTGAAAGATAGGAAAAATAATAACCCTGTGTTAAGCAAAATACAGTTTCAACATGCCATTGTCTTCACAGGCAGAGCCTAAATCAATATTGCAGAGATATCACCCTTGTAAACTGAGCTCTTCTCCCTCTCAGAAGTGTGAGTTATGCTTTATGGTGTTATATAAATTCTGTAGCTGTTTAATAAAAAAAGCAGGACTGGCAGGTACCTTCTGGAGGGTTGGAATTGGGGTCCTGCCACCTGTAGAACATCCCTGGCACAGGAACAGTGTAAGAGCCAGAACTGACTTGTAAAAACGTAAATGGCTTATGGCAGACAAGACACTACAGCAGATTTAAAGGTGTTTGGCAGCCAGCTGAGCTTTCTCTCAGTCAGAACTTACAGGAAAGGATGACACCAGAGGTTTCCAAACCCTCACCCTTTGGCTGCAATCACTTCCCACACAGGCACAACTCTGTGACTCAATGACTCTGTTTATCAAAGTATGCGACAGGTTAAATGATGTTCTCAAGAGTGTCATTATTTGGGTGATTCCAGCACCACCCAAATTCACAATTCCTCACCAGACCAAGCTGCTGTGATCTCTTGATATCAGCACACAACATTCCCTGACCAGTAGCATCCCGGGATGCTCCAGCTGGAGCACACAGTCCTGGTGCTGCAAAGGGAGGATCTTTCCCAGAGGAGATTTTGCTTTTAATACACAATATGTAAACAGCAAAACAACACACAAAAACGTACAGTTTGCATTAAATTTAGGATCCAAGCTGCTCCTCTGGCTTTGCAGTTGAGCAAGTACATGATGTTGTACTACAAAGGTTTCCAAGTTTTGCCGATCGCTCAGTTGAACTTGGAGCCATGAAAGTATTACTTGACTTGCTGTTAATAAAACTTGCAGTTCATTAAGGATATCTGACAGGGAAATCCATGTAAATAGGGATTTGTGAGCTTTCCATCATAAACAAACTTTCTTTGAGGTTCAAAGAGTTTAATTAACGATGTTAAGATTTTTTTCTCATTGTTTCCAGGCACTGCCAACTCTTTGTCTACAGGAAAATAGCTGGAAAAAGCTGCTCTTTGTACACATTTTTCAAGTTCCACAAATTGCTATAGATACAAAATGCAACACAAAAAAAAAAAAAAAAGCCCACTGCTGAATTCTGAGAAAGATGTCAAAATTAAAATACCCTGATGATATTGTTAAAATTATAAAGGTTCTCTCTCTCTGGAAGTGCAAAGCAGTATTAAAGGAATTTCTTCTCCCTCTGTTGGTATCACACTTCTGCATCTCTGTTTACCCAGTGTAACTAATGGTAAGGGATTTCAGCTTCCCAATTATGATATTGCATTGACCTAATTGGGTTTCTGGAGGGCTTCAGGGAATTCTGTGCTTAAAGACTTTGTTCCCACTAAAATTAAGAAAGATGCAGAAGTACGGCAGCTTCAGAGAGGGACAAACGAACCTCTCCTGCTCCAGAGCTGCAGGAATAAATTCCGGAATAAACTGAAATGCAAACCCCTGTGCCTTGAACTGTAAACTCGTCGCAGGAGGCTTTGCTGGGATTAATAAAGCTGAGCCTAAAGAAGGGCCGGGAAAGCTGCAGCGATTGCGTGTCCCGAGCAGCGGAGCCGCCAATCCACGGGCTCCGATTGACCTCCCGGCCAATTACAGCCTCATTGGCAAAGCAAACAAGGAATTATTGGCTGTTTAGTCGGGCTTTTCTTCTCCCGCTCGGTCCCCTGGTTCTCATTCTGGGTTTTTCTCCCCTTTTCCTGTTAGGGGAAAAAAAAAAAAGAAAAAGAAAAAAACCCCAAGCCCGACCAAGCCCGTCTGCAAACACCTGATATTCATCTGAGTCGCTGCAGTTGTACAGTCTTGTTAAATTGTTACCACCTTTTCCACAAGCAGTTTTGGCAATTAACCTCGTGGTCATACACTTCAAAGGAAACAACTGTTGAGTTTAACCTCCTTGAGCTACCACGGATTCCTTTATGATTTTTCTTCAAACACTTTCATCCCCAACAAAAAATGCAGACTGATAAGATTGGTGTTTATTTTTCCATTTTGTCAGTTTATTAAGATGACAAATACCTCGGCCAGACACCACTAGTTTGTGCTCCTCTACGTCTGTGCAGAAGGAAGCTCTCCTATTAATTCACATTTCTAAGGCAGGGGCTCTGCTTGCTGGAATCCATGGATTTGATCCATCTGACCCCTCCTTGCCCCTGTTTGCAAATCTCTCATATATTTCTCACAATGCCTAAAAGCTCCAAAAACAGAAGATACAAGTAGAGTTAATGCTGAGGACATGAGATGCCACTAAAAATATAAATATATTTATTTTCTAAAACCCCACCGTTAGTGAGAGACAGGACTATTTTATACATGAAAGAGCTAAAAATTCCTCCACCTTCAATTAGAACACCAGTTAACAGGATCAGGATCTGTGTTAGTACAAAACACATTCACTTTTCTTTCTGTCTAAACTTTTGACTACAACATATATTAATTTACCAGACCATGCAGCTGCTCCTTAAGAAACTGGACAGATAATGATAGAAAAGCACCAAAGCAAATACTACAGGAGTGTGATCAGATTACTTGGAATGCTGTTTCTCCCTGCATTTACATTCTGGTATTATAGCACTTTTTTTTTTTTCTCCAAAGTAATCACAAAAATGTAAAATGGGTTATTCCTAGGAGAAGCTTCTGACAGCCAAAGAATCCCTCAAAAAAAAAAAAAAAAAGGTGTTTGAATGACTTTTGGGTCTGGAGTGAGCACATCCAGCCGTGCTGGTGGCCAGAGGAAGCATCACTTTTCTCTGGCTGCAAACTGCCCTGGGTGGGAGAGGGAAAAGGATCCTTGTCTAGGAAAAGAGTGGAACAAAAGTTTCGTATCTGTCTTGCAGTGCAAGAAGGGGAAGCATTTGGGCAAGCATATGGCATGTGTTTCAGCTTGTGAGGGAGGAAAAAAAATAATCACGATGTTCCGTGCACTTCAGACCAAATAGAAAACTTATTCTGACTATTCTCATTTGTCAGGGGCTTTTCAAAACTAAGCAGATCTCTCCATGGCTCTAATGTCAAAGGAGGAAGGAACCAGTGGGTATTGAGTTTACATTATAGGTTCTCTTTTAACTGTTCCCACTTTTAATTTTAATACGCTTGTCAACAAAATGAGAAACTGCTTCACTCAGAAAAAAAAAGGAGAGAAGAAAAAANAGCAAATGCTTTTGTGAATTAAGAGATCTTGTGAGCGTAAATTTGGTCAGGCTGCTCCTTTCTGCAGGCCAGCCCCGGCTGCTGCCCCAGGATGTGAACTGTCAGTTCGCATAGCTGGTGATGAGTTGCAGAACCATCAGGAAAGGTGAAGACGGCAGAAGCAAGAAAGATTCAAGACTGGTGGAAATCATTTCACAAGGAAAATTTCAGCCATCAGTGGGAGGAAGCTTTGAAAAATGCTGCCATTTCCGAGTCAGAACGAAGGAAAAATTAAATTACTGCCGGTGAGGCGAGCCAAAGTCGCATCTTACCCTAGGGAGAGGTTTGATAATGGTAAACATTTGACAGCTGGCCTGAAGTTGTTATCTTGTTCTAACAGTTGTTATAGTCTGAGTGAACATTTCTGATAAGAGAACAGAAAGAAAAACACTAACCCATTTTTAATTTCTTGCTTTCTGTGTTTCAAGCTGCGGTGCCCAAAGCCAAACAGGTTTGAAGCCGTTTGCCACCATCGCTCTGATTAAAGCCTCGGTTTTTACACCAAGCACTGGACCAGGGCTGGGAAGGAGTGGCAGCACCACGGCAGCTGAACAACGTGCAGAGGGCACAGCAACACCTCGAGAATGATTTAAAATAACTTCAACCCACTCGCTTTCAGTATCCCTTAAATATCCCTTCTCTGTTTCACCACGAGCGATTAAAAGAATTAACCCTAAATTAGAGTGAAATGGGGAAAAAAATAAATCAATTTAAGTATTTCACTTCCAGATCTACCACAAAATCTTGTTTCGGTGTTACTTTACTTCAAGATGTTGACGTACAACCACAAAATTTTAATTCCTTTATTATTCTTTATTAAAGGATAATTATTCAGACACGTAAGAAAGGCAGCAACCTCAGTTCCACCTGAGTGGAGCAATAATGAATGAAACCCAGTTCTGCTTAAGCAGAAAAAGGTATGCTGTCTTCCCAGGAAATTTAACTATACCTAAGATTTTTTTTTTTGAGTTCAGTTGTTACTGACAAAGCCTGTATTGAGGAGGGGAACACAGCTCCATCCTCCTTTAGGAAAACACAGCTTGGATATGGAAAGTACATTACACGTATGTCAAAATCCAACTACCATTCTGGCAGAGAAACACAGGTTGGTTTGGTTTGTTTTTTTTCTTTTTTTAAATCAGGAATGCCACTCTAAGCTGTTTAACACAGCTTAACCTCACGCAACAGGGGCACAAAACATTTACCTGCCATTAAAAATAATTCAGATTAATTTGTGCTGTGGCTATTAAACTCTGTTTAGTAACTCACTGACATGGACTGGGGGTAAATCTTCCTCTCCCTGAGCACCTAAAATCTCCCTGCCCCTTGTGCCTCCTCACTGCAGGGGCAGACACACACAAGTGGCACAGGGATACATTTTCCCTGATGGTCACGATCCCAACCCCAGGCACATGATAAGGCTCCAATTAGACAGGCAGCACGTAGAGCTTGTTCCTCAGATACATAAATTAACCCCCAAACTCTCTCCCTATCTCCTGCATTAACAGGTAGAAAGTGTTTCATTACTCCTGCCCCGTCTCAGAGCAGGAGTGTCTAAATTGATAGAAAAGTTTGGTATTTTGAGAATGTTTCAAAGTAAGGTCAAACTCGTATTAAAAACCTACTAGTGTAGGCTAAAATAACAGTCTGGCTGAGCAGCCCTCGGTGCATCTGGGTTCAATTACCCACTACATCCTTGCTATGTTTTCTACGAGCAAG
>VYZS01064179.1:122123-138642 GCA_013400695.1 Neodrepanis coruscans
AAAAAAGGAGAGAAGAAAAAAAAAAAAAGAAAGGAGGGAACGAAAAAAAAAAAGAAAGAAGAAATTAGCACATTAAATGATACATGGGTCTGGTGCTATGTTGCACAGTTCAGTGAACCCCTGCACAGATCAGCAAGATGGCTGGAAATGTCTCTTTCCGTCTGTTTTCCATCTCGGAAGGCTGTGGACTCAGCAGAGTGTGAAGAGTGCCTCTCTCCCCTCCGACCCCTCCTGCTCCNACGAGCGATTAAAAGAATTAACCCTAAATTAGAGTGAAATGGGGAAAAAAATAAATCAATTTAAGTATTTCACTTCCAGATCTACCACAAAATCTTGTTTCGGTGTTACTTTACTTCAAGATGTTGACGTACAACCACAAAATTTTGATTCCTTTATTATTCTTTATTAAAGGATAATTATTCAGACACGTAAGAAAGGCAACAACCTCAGTTCCACCTGAGTGGAGCAATAATGAATGAAACCCAGTTCTACTTAAGCAGAAAAAGGTATGCTGTCTTCCCAGGAAATTTAACTATACCTAAGATTTTTTTTTTTTGAGTTCAGTTGTTACTGACAAAGCCTGTATTGAGGAGGGGAACACAGCTCCATCCTCCTTTAGGAAAACACAGCTTGGATATGGAAAGTACATTACACGTATGTCAAAATCCAACTACCATTCTGGCAGAGAAACACAGGTTGGTTTGGTTTGTTTTTTTTCTTTTTTTAAATCAGGAATGCCACTCTAAGCTGTTTAACACAGCTTAACCTCACGCAACAGGGGCACAAAACATTTACCTGCCATTAAAAATAATTCAGATTAATTTGTGCTGTGGCTATTAAACTCTGTTTAGTAACTCACTGACATGGACTGGGGGTAAATCTTCCTCTCCCTGAGCACCTAAAATTTCCCTGCCCCTTGTGCCTCCTCACTGCAGGGGCAGACACACACAAGTGGCACAGGGATACATTTTCCCTGATGGTCACGATCCCAACCCCAGGCACATGATAAGGCTCCAATTAGACAGGCAGCACGTAGAGCTTGTTCCTCAGATACATAAATTAACCCCCAAACTCTCTCCCTATCTCCTGCATTAACAGGTAGAAAGTGTTTCATTACTCCTGCCCCGTCTCAGAGCAGGAGTGTCTAAATTGATAGAAAAGTTTGGTATTTTGAGAATGTTTCAAAGTAAGGTCAAACTCGTATTAAAAACCTACTAGTGTAGGCTAAAATAACAGTCTGGCTGAGCAGCCCTCGGTGCATCTGGGTTCAATTACCCACTACATCCTTGCTATGTTTTCTACGAGCAAGAACAACGCAAGCAAAGGCTCGGAGTTCACCAGGAATGTCAACGTTAGGTTACTCAGAAGAGGAATGAGATAAATCATCCAAATATCACAGTGCTATTGGCAGACGATTTTTTCTCCCCCCCCCCCCCCCTTCCCCTCCTTCATCACTGAAAGCAGCACAATATTGCATAACAAGAAATAGAGGACAAAAGTCCTCACCTCGGGAGGAAGAGCGAGCCCAGCTGGAGTGCTGGAGCAGGGAAGGGAAAGCACAGGCTGAAAGGATGGCTGGAAACAAGAGAAAGAACCCAACCTAATGTGCAAAGCAAACAAACACCATTTACCACACTGTCACCCTGACTGATTTCCCTTTCTTTTGGTGTTTGACCCTGGAACAATGAGGCAGGATTAACATCCATTATTTGCATTCAAGGAGCTGTCGTGGGGAGCAGGAACTGCTCCAGCACCACTCTGGGAAACAAGAGGGGCTGGGACACTTGTGGAAGGCTTGGCTCCCTCCTTTCTAACTCACTCAGTGGTGCCCAAAACTGCCAAAATACAAGTGTCTTGCTTTCATGTTGTCAGCTGGTTAATGAGGATTTAAGAGCTGAGAGTGGGGGGAAACATATTGGGGCTCCATTCAGCAGAGCCCTGGGTAAGAGGCTGCCAGACAGGGAGCAGCCATCCTAAGGATCCCATCAAAGCAGGCTGCCATATCCCACACACAGGGCCTGAGACAGACTCCAATGTCACCAGCCTTCCCAGGGGACAGCTGCCACATCCCTGCTCCACACCTCAACCTTCCTGCCTGGTCCCAAATCGGGAGGCTGTACTCAGATCCCGAATAAAATCACAAGAGTGTCTCTGTCTGCAAAGACAGACACTCCTCCAGGGAACACAGGGATTGTCATTCTCTTCCATCAAGGCCCATAAAAAAGCAATTGTCAGGAAAGTTGCTCAAAATTATGTATGTTCTGGGATCACTGCACGGAGTATTTTTAAAGCACCGTGTTTAATTCTGAGCAGCTCTGTATGAAACATGGTGAAAGGCAGCAATAAATCACCACCATCAAATGCTGTGTTTGTGCTGCATGAGGAGTTAGTTTATCCATTCTGGAATTCTGTTTGCATCCAACTAATAACACATTTGCAAAAGGATTGATCAGCTTAAATTTAGAGGGAAATGTGTCTTTTACTCAGACAGTGCTTGTGAGAACACTTCCAAATTAGAACATCACAAGATTTCACATCAGGCACTATCCAATGCCCCACCATATATATGTATTTATTGTAAATTCATAGGACTGTAATCTACCTAATTATGTAAGGTCATTTCTTATAGAAAAGCTCAAGTATAAAAGTTTGATGCCAGAACAGTCTGGCTGTTTATTAATTTACCATTGCAGATGAGAAACCCTCCCCTGACTGTTACAGGGATGTATGCAACACACTCCTGCATTCCAGGAGATCGACCTGCCCAGCCTACAAAATATTAACCAGCCACCAGAACACTGGGCTGAAGAGACTCCAAGGCTCAGTCCCTTCCCACATCCACACAGGAGCCACATCTCCCTCTCCCAGCACTTGCCCTGTGCTTCCCTGTTTCCCTGGAGACCAGCATTTACAACCAGGGCTATAAATACATGCAGTAATTAGGCATCTTTTGAAGCAACCCTTCCAAGCCATTTGCCATCTCAGGAATGCTTGAACTTCTGGAGCAGAGGATGATCTTGGCTAGAAAAGGAATATGAATGCAGCCCTCAGATGGGGAGGGAGAACCATGAGGAAAAAGTCACCCTTGGATGGGCCATCACAAGTGCTGGGGAATGGTGAATGTTGTCAATGAATCTCCTTTGCTGGCTGTTCTTCCCCAAGGCTTAATGAACCCTGAATATACTATAAAATATGGGAGAGAGATTAAAAACTTACCTTCTCACCACTTACATTGCTAATGGCCAAGGGAAGGCCCTAAAACATCAGCTGATGCTGAAGGAACTGAGCCAGCAGCTGCTAAAACCCCCTGCCTGGCTTGTGAGCTTATTGCAAAGGCTGTAGGATTGACACAATTCCTTTTGCCAAGTTGTGGTGGAGATCTATCAGCAGTCAGAGAAGTAATTTTGACTTTGCTGAGCTCAAATTATCCAAATGGTTCCTATTTACCAAACAGGAAGGTGCAGTTTATCTGCTAAATACTAAATAATTTATTTATTGCACAGGGCAAGTTGGACAGGACTTGGAGCAACCTGGTCTGGTGGAAGGTGTCCCTGCTAACCCAATCCCTTCTCCAGCCATGAAAAAGAACTTTTACACAAAGCACATGGGTAAAACTTTGACAAGCCTGGCATTAATGGCCAGAGAAACAGCAGATCCATATTTAGTTCTTACCAGCCCTTAACATCTGACTGGTGCAATGGTAAATCAAACAAAATTTCAGTATGAAATTTAAGGTACCACATACAAACAGTTAAATACAGGCCCTGCAAACCACCAGGAGCAGGAGGAAACATGGAGCACCAGAACCATGTTTGGCACATTAACACAAAGCTGCTTACAAGGTACAGCTGACTGAGGTCTGTTTTTATGGCTTGATCTTGCTCCACCTGAGTTAAATTCAAAATTCCCAAGTAAAATCATCCCTCACATAAGACAAGGCAATTAAACACCAAGACACCCAACATATAAAACCCCAAGCAATGACTGTTTGCCTGCTGAGGGTCCTGGGGAAGAACTCAATCCCATTAACTGTGCAGGGGGAAGGGATGAAGTCTTCTCTCCCAGGACAGCTTTAATGCCTGCAGTAAACCTGTTTCAGGCTGAATTTACTTCCAGAATCTCAACCCTTCCCTTGCATGCTGGAACTGGGAGGTCTGGCAGAAGGAGGGGGTCAGGGGAGTGTGTGTGTGTGTGTGTGTGCATCTCATGAAGAACAAAGGGAACAACTTCAATACAACCTTGAAACAGACCTGCAGGCAGAATTGTCTTTTGGAAAAATTATATTCCTCTGACGACGATGTGTAAGTATCTGCTCTTATCTAATAAAAAGCTCCTTTTGAAGTAAGTGGCTGGGCTGGCCTGTGCCAACACTCGTGTTACTGACGCAGAAGAAAGGCCTCCTGAATGCAGCATCCAAAAGCTTTGTCTGATCTGCAGCACTTTGAACCTTAAAAGCAGCAAGAGGGAAAACAGAAGGGAAGCCAAGTGCTTAATACTGGACAGCGACTTTCTTCAAATCTCTGCTGCTGCCTAATTACCTGCAGGGGCTCTGCTGGGTCACAGCAGTGGCTGGGGGGTGCTTTCCCTGCATCCCATCAACATCCAGGAATCAAGATGGGCTGGGGCTCAGCAAACAGAAAAAAGGGATGCTTTGCCTCTTAATTTTCCTCTTGCTTTATAGCCAGGGGAGGTTTAAATTGGATATTAAGCACAATTTTTTTTCATGGAAAGGGTTGTAAAGCATTGAAGGGGCTGCCCAGGGAAATGGTGGAGTCACCATCCCTGGAAGTGTTCAAGAAACATGTGGATGTGGCACTGGGGGGTGTGGTTTATGGGATGGTGGTGCTGGGTTGGACTTGATCATCCTAAAGGTCTCTTCCAACCCTAATAATTCTCTGGCTTTGTAAAAGGAGACCTAATTAAGGAAGTGCTTTGGAAGGATATCTAAACCCAACAGGAAATATGCCATGACTCCATGATTTGTGAGACATAACTAAGGAAATGTTTGGAAGGGTATCTCAAACCCATAGGAAAGAAGCATAATTCCAGGCTCTCACTCAGCAGAAAATTAGTTAAACATCACTTCTGTCCACTTGCCTGTTATTTATTATAAAGCAAGCAACCAACACTGCAAAGGAAAGTTCAAATATTCTTTTTATAGTTTTCTAACAATCATCCTTTTCGAAGTTATCGGAAAAATTTATACCATGCACAGCTCAGGCATGTGCAGTTTTATTTAGCAAATGAATTTTCAGAAGTTTACAGTTGATTTTATGGTAGAAAAATGCAGAAGAACCACTGAAGCTATTTAATTCCTTGAAACAGATGTAAAGGATAAGTTTGTCTCGAATTTAGGCAGCATTTCTGAAGTGGCCCCCTCTTTTTCTGGTGTGTTGGAGTTGCTGAGATGTCACTCACAGAAGAGCAGCCACCATCCACTTTGGTATTTTTGAAGAATTCACAGTGGTTTCAGCTGCTCTGAAGCACCATGAGTTCCACAAGGGTCTTTAGGGAAGAGTTGGGGACCTTATTTCCAGTGCACTCAGAATGAAGGTGGATTTTTTTATGTACAGATATATTTTTAATGTTCCAGTTTGTTTTATCTTGAGCCTTTAGGGATGTGAGATCCTTCAGCTACTTCCAAGGGAAGTTTGTGCATCAGAATGGACAATTGACTCTGTACTTAAAGACTATTTGCCCAAAATCTGAGGCTACTGCTCTGATCTTATTTAATTCTGTAACATCTGAGAAAAGCTGCTTGGATTTGCAGAAGTGTCACATCTCCCAACACTGATTTTCCCCAAAAGGAACACAGACCAAGCCATCCTTGCTCTGGATTATCCTCCTGAAGCTGCTGCAGATGGAGCACAGGCAGAATATCACATTGCTGAGCACAGCTCCATCCTGGAATTAGCAAATTATTTTTAAACACTTTCCATGTGATTCTGCCTGATGAACAAACAAACACACATCGACGATGGGGAGATGTTAACGGTTCAGAAAAGCAACACAACATCTTGCAGCTCCCCTTTCTTAAAACCCTGATATGCCTGTGCATAAATCAAGCCCTTCTCTTGCTTGGGTAGCCCCTCAGTGAGACGTGCCCATGGTGCTAATTCAGAGCAGAAAACACTCTTATTCCAGGCCACTGCAGTGAAGTGACATTTACCTAATGCAGCTATAAATTTCCTGATAATTAGTGGGCAGCTGATGGTGATGCAAGCTGACTAGTGCAGCAATGCCAGCCTCAAACTAGCTCTCCAACACCCCCAAGTTAATCAGATTTAAACCCCCAAAATTCCTAAATTTCTGACTGGTGCAGTGGCTCAGAGACAAAGGCTGGTGCCAGGGAGCTTCCACCAGTTGCTGTGATCTCTTAATGGCCCAGACACTGTTACTAACAAGATGTAGCTCCCTTGTACACTCGATTTCTCACATCAAAAAGGCTCACATGGCTTTTCACTTAGAAACACGTAATCAGCATTTCCTGAATTCTATACAATTATGGAGTAAATGCAGATTAGTTCACATGGAACTAAACCCCAAATGGTGCTTTCAAAAATAACTTTCAAAAGCCACTTCTAAAATTTCACAAGCCTTTGAGATTCTTTAGCCAGCTCTGAAAGCTTCTGATGTCATCTGGATTTTCAAAGGAGTCGAGCAATTAAAAAAGTTTAAAGAAAAGTTAAAAAACCTGGCACCAAATCACAACCTTTCACCCACCATAAATGCAGGGTCCCCAGTGCTGCTTCATTCCATGGCACCACCACACAAAATAATTCAGTTGGACACAAGGATAACAAGGAACCCTCACTTTTGTTTTCTTTTGCAAAGCTAATGCTGGGCAGTGTTTGCATTCTAATAGTTTGGAAGTATCAGAATTAGAATCAGCATAAAACTGATTAAATAGCAGCCTTAGAGGTAGAATAAATTTATTTAACACTGCAAGAACTACTATGGAAGTCGTAAGTAGCTTCTCAGACAGAGAGAAAACACAGACCCATCCTTTAAAATACTTTCTCAAAACAGTCTTTGACCTTTTGGGTGCATCATGAACGAGGCCAGTCAATCAGAGAAAACCCTGCTCCCTGCTTTTTTTCTGGGATGAACTGGGGTTTTTTAATCACACTATTTTAGGAAGAAAAAGAACCTTCTGCAGATAGGTCAGAATGTTGTTCTGAAGCAAAGCATAAGCTACAATTTCATGAGAAAGTTAATTAACATTTGGAAAATATCCTGAAACTCTCATTGAATGCAGAGGGCAATCCACAAATTCTCATGGATGAGGAAGTGTCCAGCTCTCCACTCGATTCCCAAGGGAGGGGAACAACTGCAAGGATGGCACAGGCACAGTGTCCACATTCACCAGCATTCCCACCTCTGGGATGGGCATCAGATTTACCCACCTGAGATGCAGGATCACAGCACTTTACTTTGGGGTTTGCCTGTTGTTTTGGAAAGAAGGGACGAACAGGTCACACTGTAGCTGGTAGTAAGTGGAGTGTCCTGGAGGGGCTGTGCTGGGTCTGTCTTGGAAGTGGTGAGGGAGCAAACTCTCCTCACCTTTCCAGTCAACCCCAAACTGGGAGGATGATGTGTGGGAGTGCCCAAGGGCAGGGCAGCCCCTGGGGGGAACAAGAGGCTGACAGAAACCTGGGGAGACACAGCAGGGACAAAGGACAAGTCCTGCATCTTCCAAGGAAGAGCCTCGTGCAGCAGCTCCAGCTCCTGCTCAGATACCAGAGCTGGTCTCGGTGAGTCACTGCTGCTTTATAAACACCCCTGCAGGGGAGAGATCCCCCTGGATCCACAGATCCTCACAGGAACACCAGTCTGACAAGAGAGGAACTGCAGGGAATGGGATGGATGTTAACAGACCCATCTAATCCCTGCATGTGGAATGCAAAGACCAATAAAGGCAGGGCATGTTTTTTCCACGTACTCAGCTTTTAGTTCACACACCAGTTACAGCCCAGGCTGATCTTTAAAAATGGAAAAACCCACAGAATTTAAAAAAAAAACAACCAACCTACAATAGGGTGAAATCATTCCACTTATTTTTGATTTGAATTCCTAGCTAATAGAAGTGTCAGACCAACCAGAATGTGTTTTTGAGATGTGTCTCTAGTTACACATCCAACACTAGATAGGAACTTTCTGACCTCTCTGTGATTTAAAACTTGGTTGTAAGCATTACTTTGTGTCATTCTTTTTCCTTATTCTAAAGGGCAGTGTGGAAAAAAAAGATGATTAAAGATATCAAACAAACACCAAACCTCCTGTGAATGGACTGTTGGAANGACCAATAAAGGCAGGGCATGTTTTTTCCACGTACTCAGCTTTTAGTTCACACACCAGTTACAGCCCAGGCTGATCTTTAAAAATGGAAAAACCCACAGAATTTAAAAAAAAAACAACCAACCTACAATAGGGTGAAATCATTCCACTTATTTTTGATTTGAATTCCTAGCTAATAGAAGTGTCAGACCAACCAGAATGTGTTTTTGAGATGTGTCTCTAGTTACACATCCAACACTAGATAGGAACTTTCTGACCTCTCTGTGATTTAAAACTTGGTTGTAAGCATTACTTTGTGTCATTCTTTTTCCTTATTCTAAAGGGCAGTGTGGAAAAAAAAAGATGATTAAAGATATCAAACAAACACCAAACCTCCTGTGAATGGACTGTTGGAAAATAAAGTACGATTTAATGACGTGAGAAATTAGATGAAACTGTCAAGTTTAAAGAATCTTAAAATGGTTAACAGGTCAAAACATAAAAACTTCTTTATGTATAGACTGAATATAAAGGGAACATGGTAAGTATCTGCCAAGGGTTAATTGCAACCCTGCATGAAAAGCAGTTAACAAGTGAGAGTTAGAACACCCAGGAGGAAAAGAAAAATTTTTCCAGTGCCATGAGAAATAAACAACAAGGGGGAAATATTTCCTTTGGCCACTGTTACCTCCTCTCCAAAAGCTCAGAGGAGCAGTGGGAATGCCAAGGCCTGGTTTGCTCTTGACTCCCTCCGAAACATTTGTCTTCATTACCACTCTTTTTAATCAGGGCTCCTTCATGAGTGTTTCTGCTCAGCCCCCAAGGGGCAACTCTGGGCTGCGATAAATCAGCATCCACACCGCAAGTCACTAATCAGCACTCTCAGGGAAAGAATAACACAGAAGTGCAGACCACTAAAGGCTTGGAGAAACCTGGAGGCTCAGTGGCCTCAAGGAAGAACGGCCTCCATCAAAATAATAACTCAGTGAACCATCCCTACCTTCCAGGCTTAGCAGGACTGGCACTCGGAGGGGTTATTTAAAAGCCTCTTGCACACAAATTGTTCTCACTGTATAAAGGGACTTTATTGATAAAGAGGGAACGTGCTCTCACCCTTGAGCTTGGTTCCACTAATTCACTGTATTCCACGAGTGCCTCCTGCTAGAGAGCATTCAGGGAAACCAACTTGGTAATGGGCACCTAGTGCTGCTGTCCTACAATTTGCAGAGCAAAAAAAATCAGTGTACAATGAAAGAGGATGAGGAGGAAAGGGAAATGGATAGTGGATAACACATTCCCAAGACACCTCCTATATTACAGCACTGGAAGGGGAACGTCCATTCCTCTTGTTTTCAAAGGTTATTTATAAATACAACTAAACAGATGTCATCTTAAAAGGAAAATACCTGCACAGGTTATCTGTGCTCACCCCACCTCCCTGCATCTGAGCCCTTTAAAGCCACCGCCTGACGTTCCAACCGCAGGAACAATTAATACTTCAAGAGTTGTTATTATTCCTCAAAACTGCCCAGATTCCCCAGCCTGCATCACCACTTGCCAAACACATCAGAGCAAGAAGCTGAAGCACACCCAGACCCTCCTGCCTCTCCCCACACAGCCAGATGCCAGTTCCACTGTGAAATAACCCTACGGAGCGTTGGCACCCAAATCAGCAAACTAAGCATCCTCCCATCCAACAGCTGCTAAAGAAAAAGCCCAGAGCAAGCTTTTCCAAAACCACAATTGCAGCCATCCACAGTTTTTTTCCCTGTTAAGACCCATCTCTATGGTACCTGGAAACCTGGCCCAGGGAGATAAAGCCATTATGGCCATACATGGAAAGATCACAGAAAAAGAAGAATCTGCCGTTGTTGCTACTTCCAAAGCTCAGGAGGGTCCAGGAATCACATCCCTGGAGATGACTCCAACACTAAAATTCAGCATTTCTGTAGAAAAACCTACAAACCAGAGTTACTTAAGTGTTGTCTGCTTTCTTTTCCTTAAAGTTTGGACTACATCAAACTGGATTCAGTTAGAGCTGGGAGGTGAACAAAGGCACGTGCAAATGCTTCTACATGGCCCACATTTTGAGGTCTTACATGTGCTTCATTGTTTTCTGTTTCTCTGGTGGGATGTCCAGCCATAGCCAAGTCAGCTTCTGAGTCACACACAACAGTAGTTTTAACACAGGTTTGGATTCTGGGTTTAACTCTGAATTAAATCAAAAAGCATAAAGGTCCTGTGCTTTAGCAGCAGTAGATTTTGCCTCTTTGCAGTGTCCCATTAGCAGAGGTTCTCTGTCAGGGTATTAACAGCACCTGGACTAGCAGGACTTTGTGCTCAAACTCTGCCAAACTATTCCCAAAGTAACAGAGAGCACCACTGGGATAGAGGAGCTTCTGACCAAAGGTTTAATCCTGAACAGGGGAAGGAAAAAGAGACAATCTTCACTATGAACTCACTGTGAACTTCTGGAGAGCTCGAGGCTCACACTCAGCTTTAGAATTAAATTAATTAGAATTAAAGGAGTTACCACGAGCAACATAAAAATATTTACTATGTAATCAAAATACAAGCAAAAATCTGCTGATTATGCCCAGTAATTAATACTCATCTGAATTTAGAAGTTCTGCAAGTAGCTAATTTCAGATCACTGGAATGAGCATACAGTGTTCAGTTAAGGGGGACACACTGTGCTCTAAAGTCCAATCTTTTGAGTGCTATAAATAGGTGGTTTAGGAAAGTTAGAGATGGGTTACATTAGAGAAGCTGCTAAACCAGAGGGTGGAATGCAACAAAACTATTCCCTCCATCCACCGTTACTTCAAAGCATCCAATATTACCCCAGCGCTCCTTTCTCCAAGATGAAAATCGTCATTTCAGTTGTCTGGTCCCACTGCACTTAACTGATCCTTTCATTTCCTCTCTTATCCCCCAGCCCTCAGGTGGCTGGAGCAGCACTGGCTGCCCTGGGTCGCATGTGAAGTTCACAGCTCCTCTGCTGATCTCCTGATCCCCTCTGCAAACAGCCCTTTCCTGTCTCGCTCTGCCTTGCGTGACGCTGCTGGGCTCTGTCAGCTGCCAGCCCCAACCCTTGGGCTGCAGCAACGGGGGGAGACCCAGCACAGCCCCTTCCCCCTCCACCTCGGGCCTGACAGCCGGAACTGACTTAGGAAGTACCATAATGGTTACCAAATTTTTGGGAACTGCCTGGGCTTTTCGGAGCTCAACACGTGTTGGGAGTGCAGGCGGCATCCAGCGTCACCACTTGACCTCACGGCAGCCTTCGACTTGCTGGTTTTCCTTTGCCTTTTTTTTTCCACCTCTTCTCCCCCCCCCCACTCCCCTTGAAAAAACAAGAAAACTTTTACCAGATAACACATGATGTAAATGCAAAATTATGTTGTGAAATGACTGCAAACATGCTGTTTTCCAGATGTTTGACGAGACAGTAAAGAAACAGCACAAAGAAGGGTCAACGGTTTCCGTCAGAGGCTCTGCTGGGTTCCACGTGAAGAAAAAAAAAAAAAAACCCAAACCCCCACATTCAGATCTCATAAATTCAAGGGGCTCTGCACGGCTGACAAGCTATTTAGAGTCTGGAAATAAAATGTGAGGTTCCCTCTGTCATCTGCCAAATTTCACTCCATCGATAGGTGGTTAAAAGCCGTTTGACTGTTAACATTCTATGAATTTCCTAAACCCATTACTGCCTCAAATGCAAGAGACTGCCTGGGAATTGCAGCTCCTGGGAAAAGCTATCTGAGGTAAGCAGGGCTGCGTCCTCTCTTTGCTTATAAACACAAACCCAAAACTTTTTGCAGGAGAAAAACCATCAAAAAGAGTTGGAAGAAGAGATGAAAGCAAAGAGCAGCTGCCAGGCACTTCCCCTTGTCCCACCCTGCCAAGAATGACCGGTGCAGTTGCCACAAGGAACAGCAGCCTTTGTTTTTCAGCAGCTAATCCCCAGCTGATGCCAGAAGGACAGACAGCTCAGCCCATCGAGCACGAACGCTGCTCCTGGCACAGGGCCCCGGGAAGATGAGGAGCACTGGACATCTCTGCATGAATCCATCAGGATTGGCAGGGCTGGAATTTCATTTCTCTCCGTCTCTCAAAACACAAACCTGTCCTTTTGGACCAGGCCACGAGGAGCAGTGATGATAAGACTGTTCTTGCTGTGCTTTTTCTTCTGTCAACTTTTCATTCAAGCACTTTTTACTGAGTATACACGACTTGGTGATACTTTTTATAGAGCCTCCAAAAACTAATCTGGGATTTCGGCGTGTTTTTACGCAGGAAAAACACCAACCATAATTTACAGACAGCTCTGCCAAAATGGAAGCTCTGGTTGCAGACCCACTCATTTGTTAGTGTGGGATCCACTCTGTTGTAGGATCACTTCAGATGCCTTTTAAAAACACGTGGCTTAGTCCCACCCTGTGGTGTTCACATGGTCCCCTCAGCCAAGGGGAGCAAGGGCAGGCTGCTGCTCTGAAACCAAACTCCCCCCCTGCATCCAGGAGCTTCTGGATTTAAGAAAAGACACCCCACGAGGATATTCTGCACAAGGACAATGATGACGTGATTATAGCGAATTGTGGTATGTCCTCATGTGAAAACACCACCACTGAAAACATTTTAACTCCAGACACAGCATCTGTGGATCCCTCCAAAACTCCTGCTTCAGTTCTAGCAGCTCTAATGAATTCCCCTGCAGACAAACCCCAAGCCCACAATGAATTAATTCACTGCATTCAGCAGCAACTAATAGCCAGTAGCTGGCAGCACGGTCCCTCTACCTCAGCCACATGCCTTGGGGAGCTCTCCTCTGGCTGGCAGAAAACTGCCTCTAATGCTATGTTAGGAACAGTTTTCTTCTCCTTCTCTGCAGTGATCAGGATAAAAACTTGGTGTGCTCTGCCTGTCTCATGGTCAAAGCAGGATACTCCTCTTCCAGCAGAGTCTGAGCTGGATTTCCCTGTGTGACTGACTCAGTAAAATCCCCAGCTTCTGTGTTATTACAGCATTAAAATATTGCATGGATCGAAATATGCACTTAATTTTATTTACAGCGAAGGAAATCATTCATTTGGTTGTGAAAGAGTTAATAAGGAAGAAAATCACACACAGTGCGTGTTAAAGGTTAGAGGAATAATCAGTCATTTGAAAAACACTACATAAACATTTTTCCGGATGCAATTTTCAGTCCAAGGATACATTTCCCAGTAGAAATCAGCAGCTAAAAAGGAAATCATTTAGTCTCCATAAGTGCCAAATTGTATCCTGATTTTTCCTGGTCTGGCTCGACTTTCAAAACTAGTGGTTCAACTTCTGCAATCTTTCACCCAATGACTATATAAACACATCCTTATAAGACAGACATAATCCTTGGGTGGGCCAATTTATGTTGGATTATGAAAATACTTAAAGTACAGAATCGTATAATGACTGTTGTCCTTTGGTTTTTACTCAAAGGGAAAAAAAAACCCCCGTTAATACAGACAGTCTTTGCTCCTTCCAAAGGCTCCCCGTGACCGTCGGCTCTGGCAACTGTGTCAACATCTCCTGAAAGCCATTAGGTACCACTAAATTTATTATTCAGTTATCACAAGCTCTATTTTAATGACACCTAATGTGACACGTATCTGTTTTGAGGGGAACATGCAGGGGAATAAAATGATCTGTGGCAAATTGTCTGGATGTCAACGTGGTGAGGTCCTGCACGAGGGGAGGGGACTGAGCTCTTACCCACCCCAGTCAGCAAAACACTTCTCACTCTCCAAAATCCTTTGGCTACTCTCTGTTTGGTTAAAGGTTATATAAATAGTAGCTTTAAGAAGGATAAAACAATCTCCATACAAAGCAAACATATTCCTTTGTAATTTATTGCTGCCTGATACACATATACACATACCCATGTATAGATGTTCACTTCCAAAAAATGATCTGCCCCTGCCCATTTAGACTTTCAGCAATGGAACTGAGGAACAATGGAAACTTTTCTTCTTTGTGGAAGGGTAAATTCTGTTTTTTCACTTCCCTTCTGAAACTCTAGAGTTTTTACAGGCAACTCCAAAAGTCAGAGTGTTAAAGCCAACGGGATCCGATCTTCAACACTCACCATGTGGCAGAGCAGAACTTGCCTCTCCCTCCAATGTATAAAGTTATGTGAAAGAAGACATTTTTCTGGTCTACAGAGAGTAGAGAATAAATTACAGTGATAAGATCTGGAAAAGTTTGGTTGGAAGTTAAGAGATTTTCACATCTGTGTCTGCACATCCACGTCTTGGGAATAATGTATCTCAAGTACCAGTCACATAAAAATGCGAGAAATTGTTCCTCTCTCAAAGGCAGCAAAATCATTCATTGTACTCATGTCTACACTTTGACTAGTAGCTTGCAGCAGTGATCTGAGCTAGCAGACTGTTTTCCCCTAATTTCAAACACTATTTAATGTGTGTATGCATTAAAAAATACAGGATTACAAACACAGGCACAATGTAATTCACCATGACATTATTCCCTCTTTGAGCTCGAATAAGTTAATTTATTCATGCTGTTCAAACACAAACTGAGTGATACTGCAGTGAACCTGCACCTAACACCACACTGAGCCTGATTTATATCCCTCAAGTCACTGACCCTCTTTCCCTCTGTTTCTCAGGGCTTTGGGATTCACCTCCACTACTTTTCCAGGCAGATTCTCACATTGTGTTATGAACAATAGTCCAGTATCATGTCAAAGGCAGAGAAATGACTCCTCATTTATTTAAATCCACGTGGTGATGGTACAGCCTTTCCTGAGCCTCGTGCAGGACACTTGGATACATCATCCAACAGGCACACAACAAGCTGTGCTGGTCCAAATGCTTTTCTGTGCCAGCTCAAGATGAGAGAATGACTGAAAATAAAGTAAGCTGAGCAGCCTAACCCTGTATGGACACTGTCTCCCTATTCAGTACAGCTACTCAGACACAACACACACCTTAACACACCATTCCACAGCTTTATTCCTGTGAAATAAAATAAATAGAATTAAATTATTTCAGTTACCAAGACTCTAATGCTCTTCTCTGGTTGTCCAGTAGAATGCATGATCTACTTAAAAGGCAGATTATACGTTGAACCCCTAACTCAGTGAAATAATTATTAAAAAATTAGGGGGTCCCTATCCCACAAAACACTGAGGACTAACCATGCAAAACACACACTGAGGTGCTCCAGTTTTAGGATTTAAGTGCTATTCAGGGCAGATATCTCAGATGCTTTATCTTACTTTTTGACAGGACAAAACATTCCAACAGCTTCAACAGGGCACAATTGTACCAGACACACTAAGGAAGGCCCAGTCCCTCTTTGAACCACAAAAGAGAAGATTTTGTTCAAAAATCAAGAATTTCTGGCTGACATATTTCACGTTCCTTTGGGCTTTAAAACACCCCTGCCCTGAAAGCCACCATTATTTAAAAGTGAAGAAAGAGAAGGGAATTCTCCCCATTTTCTCCCCACTCCTCACCCTGCCATTGTGCCCTGTATCTATTTCCAGGAAGCCATATTCATTAGGGTTAATCTGCCTACTAAATGAATAAACAAAGGATTTCTCTGTCACTGAGGGCCCAGGTGAGGAGATATCATCTCCTAACACAGAAAATCAGCCACACAAATACCGTGCAGGAAATTACCTGCTGCAATCCCACACCTGGGATCATCTGGCAAGTGCCTCAGAAATGTTGAGTGGATGACTGAAATCAAACTAATTATTTTTTTTTTTTTTTCTAAATGCAGGTCTTCTATCAGCAGAGAAAAAAAAAAAAAGGGCCTTTCTAAAAACGTGATGTAAAAAGGTCTCAGATGTCTTGGCTTATTACACTTGGTGATAGTTCAGAAAACTTCCTCACATGAAAATGTGGTATAATTAAAGTATCCTGCTTACTCACCTCTGGCTGCCTCCAGCAGTGCCCACACTGCATAAACATCAAGGTTTACAAAGTGTTGCTGTAAGAATCTAATGAAAGATACAGAAAAAAGGATCTAATTGAGCTGACAGAAATACAGCACCTACTAAGACAATATGAGTCTGTGCAGGTAAATCCTCACACAGACCCAGCTCGAAGTGCTTTTAGTTCTCACATTTTTAGGGGATATCAGAGCCTGAATTTTGGGAGTTGACACCTGTAGGATGAGCTGATTGTGGAGAAGCAAATCATAAAATAAAGGGACTCTGAAGATCATCTTGTTC
>VYZS01064180.1:0-22775 GCA_013400695.1 Neodrepanis coruscans
TATATATATATATATATATTCTAAAACAATATACAAAATGTACAGTATGTGTAGTTCATTCTGGAACAAGATAGAACAATTAGGAACAGATTCTATTGTCCTTAAAAATATAGGAGTAGATTTGTGACAGATATTCAAGTAGCAATCTAACAGATCCTTCTTTGAAGGAAGGGAATGGCCATTCCTATTCTTGAGATTTCTTGGGTTAGATACACAGCAAAGTGTGAACAGAGTTGGCCAGTCTCAAGCATAACACACATAAGGCCATGTCAGCAACACACAATATTACAAAGGGAGTAGATGACAAGCTAGAGTTATGTTCTACCTATTTTATGTCTCTCTAGAAGAAAAAACTGCCCAGACAGAAAACTCACCAGGTGTGAGAAGCCACAGTGGAAAAGGGTTGTGAGGGAGAGGGGAATCAAATATATCGGTTACAGAATTGACGGAAGAAAACTGTGTGTTTGTGAAGCCTCTATGTTCTTCGAATGTGGATAACTACAGGTCTGTGACCCACTACAAAAGTAGGTTTAAATAAGTTAATAGGAATAGTGATGTATATATCAGTAAAGAGGTAATGGGAAGAGGCGTGAGCTGAAAGGATTTTTTTTTTATTTAAGCAATTGATATAGTTGAAAAATTGGACATACTTCCATTATACAAAATCAAAATGTAACTACTTTTCATAAAACTTTTCTTTTAGAGAATATCATAGAATCATAGATTAGTTTGTGTTGGAAGTGACCTTACAGTTCCAACCCCCATAGGCAAGGATGACTTTCACTAGATCAGGTTGCTCAGATAGGTGGAGGTTTAGTTCATTACTTGGTTTTGACCTAAGAAGAGATGATACGGAACATCTCCATCTTGTTCGTAATGTGCCACATCATTTTAATTGTACACACTTAAATAGACAGGTATAATACAGCCATTTGAAATACTCTTGTGAAAAACATGAATAAATTAGGATAGCAGTAGTTCTGCTAATCAATATACCTATGATAAAAAAATTGCTCATAGTGCATAACTTTGTATTTAAAAATGTGATTGAGTAAAAAGGTGAAAGGCATATATACCTGAATCTTACATATTTTGTCTTTGATTAAAAATGTTTACTAGGACTGTTATCTTTAAATTCTACATAATTCCCATGGTAACTTTCTGATGTTATTCCACTGAGATTTTGGATAATTCATTGTAGGTAGGAATGAACTTAATCTTAAATCCTGGACCGGTAAACCCCAGTTCAGTCAGAAATATTGATTCTCTTAATAAAAAATCTCAAACCAAAGCAAACAAACAAAAAAATTAACCAGGGCTGTCTTAAATTTCTTTAAGGGTGGACTTAATTTCAGCTCTATTTACTCAGAAAAATTGGAAAAAGTGGCTGCAGAGATAAACACAGCTACTTAAAAGAGGCAAAGGGATTGAGTGCACCCTCAGCAAATTTGCAGAAAACTCCAAGCAATGATGTTGTTGACACACCTGAAGGATCGGATGCCATCCAGAGGGACTTGAGCAAGCTCAAGAAGGCCCATAGGAATGTCATGAGGTTTAACAAGACCAAGGAGCTGCACCTGGGTCAAGGCAAATCACAATATCAATTCAGGCTGGGAAATGAACAGATTGAGAGCAGTCCTGCCAAGAAGGATTTAGGGGTGCTGGGCAATGAGAGGATGGACATGATCTGGTGATGTTCTGTTGTAGCCCAGAAAGGCAATTGTATTCTGAGCTGCATTCACAGAAGTGTGGCCAGCAGCTTAAAGGAGGTGATTCTCTCCCTCTGCTCCACAATCATGAGACCCCACCTAGAGTATTACACCCAGCACAAGAAGAACACCAACCTATTGGAGCAAATCAAGAGGAGGACCATCAAGGTAATTACAGGAATGGAACACCTCTCCTATAAAAAAAGACTAAGAAAGTTGAGGTGGTTCGGGCTGGAGACAGCTCCTGTGAGACCTTATAGCAGCCCTTCAACACCTAAAGGGGGCCTATAAGAAAGCTGGGAAGGGTTTTTGACAAGGGCATGTAGCATTAGGACCTGTAGTAATAGCTTCAAACTGAAAGAGAGTGGGTTTAGATTAGATGTAAATAATTTCTTTACTGTGATAGTGGTGAGGTACTGAAACAGGTTGCCCAGAGAAGTTGTGGATTCCCTATCCCTGGAAGTGTTCAAGGTCAGGATGGGTGGGGCTTTGAGCAACAAGCAAAAGATGTCCCTGCCCTTGGCTGAGGGTTTGGAATTAGGAGACCTTCAAGATCCTTCCAATACAAACCATTCTATGAAATAGATACATATGCAGCCCATCTATATATGGCACCTAAATTTAAGTAGATAATACTAATACATGTTCTTACAAATTAAAAGGCCATTAAGGTATAATAACAACCTGAGGAATAATCTGACTGCACATTTTTGTTAAACATCCAGAATAATAGCATCAAGTCAGCACAGCATAGAAAGAAGGCAGTGACAGCTGACCTGTAGTAGTAAAACTAAAGGTTGACTTCTTCCACTGTATCTCATATTGAGTGGAATTATTTTTCCTAGAGTAGGTAGTTGAAATTATATCAAATATGAATGTTAATTTAATATTTCTTGCATGTAGACATACCTATTTATAATTTTTACTAGGTTAAAAAACTATAATGACCACCAAAAAATGAAAATTTGTGTTTGACGAACCTGTATAATGACTATTTAACTCACAATGTGTTT
Organism: Neodrepanis coruscans; assembly: GCA_013400695.1. NCBI lineage: Eukaryota > Metazoa > Chordata > Aves > Passeriformes > Philepittidae > Neodrepanis > Neodrepanis coruscans. The sequence continues at coordinate 2,723 of VYZS01064180.1, forward strand.
TAATGGCATAGAAACTGTGGTTTTATAGCACAGGAATTTTACCAGCTATAGACTGGAATACAAAATAAGAAGGTGTATTTTTATTTTATTTAGATAATATTAATTGTCTTTTGCATTTAAGTTGCCCAGCAGAAAATCTTATTTTTATATAATGCAGACATAGAAGAACTTACAATGATCATGTTTGATATTATAATAGATGAATCTGTATAAGTACAGGTTTAAATCTGTCAGTCCTCCACTAATGAGACAAAAGATTGTTTGCAATGAAGATGCTGTTAAAAGCAAAATGAGTGCTGCAATGGTCTTTTAGCTCTAATTGTGTTGTGCTGATATTTGGTGTAATTATCTGCAGTTGAGTATAATTTTATCTTTCATACCACTCAAAGAAATTCTGGAGTAAATTGAGGTAGCCTTCTGTTTTCAGATGAATTTGATCACTTTATTTTACCCCAGCCTCAGAATTTAGTTAGAGGGGCCTGAAACCCAGTATTTATCATAATCTACTTCATTTATTCAGTCCCCGTGGGGCAATTCCAATTAGAATTTTATCAAAGTCATCCTTACAGCAATAATGATAATCCTTTAGCATCTATCTGGAATAAGTCTCTGTTTTATTCTACTAATGAATACTCTAGAGGGGTCTGGGCAATTTTACAGAACAAATTAACCTTAGAGCATAGCCATTTAAAGTGTTCATTATAGTGGACACCTGCAAAGTGTACTGGGCTTAAACACAATTTAATAGACCCTTCTAGGCCTGTTTTAAAGTATCTTGAAGAGATTATGAATAAGTTGATATTTAAATTATGATGGCTTGAATGTTGTTTTTTGTAGCATTTTCAATAAATATGAGATGTGCTATGTATAAAATATCTCTTTTGTAGTATATCAAACATCATCGTGTAATTGCAGCTTTTTGAAATTTAAAATGAAAAGTTTCAAAACACCAAAATCTGAAATGAGTGTCTCTTCAATTCCACCTTTGTGTATAACATGCTCAAAATTAATGTCCCACATGTGATACATTTTGTTTCTTATTCAAATACTCCTATTTGTGAACTGTAATTCTTAGATAGTCTATAATGGGAAGGGACTGGGGAAGAGAAGGCAAAAGAGCAGAGGGAAACGGAAAAGCTAATTGGTATTCTTTGCTTTCAACTGTTCATATCTCTTCATTATCTTATTATGCTACAATTGTACTCCAGTACCAAGGACCAAGAGTGATTCATTTACATTGTTCTTCAGTCTAAACTTTGCCACTAGAATGAAATACAAGCTCAATCTGAACACATCAGACATGACATGACATGAGTATTATTATCAGACAGATTCAATAGGCAAATAATGTGGTCTTTGCTAACAGTTATAAAGTCTATTTATTTGATGTTTATATTTTAAAATTTTAAGCCAGCTTCTGAAAACATGAACACTTTTTTTCAGACATGGTGAGCTTCTGTAAAACCATTTTATTAATCTTGCTGGCAACTCGACATTACAGGAAGACTTGTTGCATCCTTGGATAGAATGAGACAGAACATGCAAGAATAATGAGCTTTGCATCTTTTCTTAGTTTATTTCAGAGAAGAAAAAATTAAGCAAAAACGTTAAGTATATAGTTAATGGATGGAAGCATATGTGTAAAATCAAGTCAATAATTACTTTCCTCATTGAAATTCCAAGTAAGCTGCTGTGGTAGAAAAAGTGACAGAACTGAAAGCACAGAAGAGGCTAGGTTTTCTAAATTCAGAAAACTGGTGAGCAAACATCTCAGTTCCAGGACAGAAAAGTCTGCTGGCAATTTTGATTAGACCTCTAAGAAACCTATTTTGATCTCAAAAAGGTTTTCTTCACTCTTAAGATATTCTCAAACTTTAATTTATATAAACAATATAAATTTTTCCTACAATATCTTTTTCGGGTTTTTTTATATGGTACGTATTTTAAGTATATTTTAGCTATGAATTGATATGTATTAATCTATGTCTATCACTTAATGGGGAGGGGGTTTTGGAACCTTCTAAAAGATTGTTTGCATCCTCTGCTGCTACTGAAATAATGAAAATGTTTATACTACTTTGATCCACACAGCTCACACTCATGCCACTATTCTGAAAAGCAAGAATGTACTGAAATCTGTTATTAAGAAGATCCAGAGTTTCAGTCAAGATTATAGCTATCTGTAAGTTGAGGTTTTGTTGGGGTTTTTTTGTGACTAATGTGATACATGTAAAGTCCTAATACAGAGGCAGCTGAGTTAGCTCAGGTACTGTAACATGTAAATTAGACTATCATGAAGATGAGACAGCTGTTAGTGTTCTGTAGATATGTCATGAGGTGACTTACAGTGGGGTTACAGCAAGAAAAGAACCACATTACTCAGTGACATAATCTGAAACTGATTTACTAAGCAGGATGGGTTTAGCGGGTGAGTAGCAATGCCTACTATAAAGTTTCTAGTATAAGATTTCTATTCTATGGCACACACATATGACTTGACAAAGAACATGTCTCTCCAGCCCAGTTTAGACAGCCAACATAGACCCAGGAAAACAGCTCTTACTGATCAACATTTTTGAGTCCTCGGTAGTATTCTGGCCCCTACTTGTTGCCCATACTGGGGCTGGATGTACATGCATGAAGTCTTTTCTCCCTCACCCCCAGAGGGCCATTGTCTTTATGGTATATTTCTTTTAAAATTAGATAATCAGAATAAGTCACAGATGATCTTACAATCTTAGAGCTCCAGGCCAATTTCTTTGGTTTTCCCTATATTTAAAGACAGAAAGTGGTTGTTTTCAAAGTTATTATCACCTTCTTGTTTCCTATCCTAGATGTGCTACAAAGATGTTAAGTGGAAAACAACCACAGTTGATGTCTGTATTTTCCGCAATAGAAGCGGTCTTATACACATGCAGAGAGGAATTTGTATAGTTAATACAGCTATGAGTTTCTTCCTTTTTCTAGGAAAACTGCTAAGACTTTGTCTGACTTGGGCATGTGGGCTGCCATTTCAAGGCTACACCATCATCCCACAACAACTGCATAAACAAAAAAACTTTACCTAATGTAAAAATGACAAAATATTTGAATTTGTCCAGGCTAGGGTTGTACTTCTCTTGGCTGTTTTACCATTTTATTCAATTAAAATTACCACTGTTTCCATGTTATTTTAATCAAACCATCTTTCCTATTTTTTCAGTACAGAAACACAATTAAAAAAAAAAAACAAAACCACAAAACCCACACTGCTTTCCCAGCTTCAGATAGTACCTTAAGAAAATTTCTTATTAATTAAATTCTATGAAAATATTGTGTAAATCTGACTAATAGAATTGTAAAGGTATTACTTAGTCAGGTTCTGATTTTCTGAGCAGTACGTAATTATTAGGAAGTCAGACACCATCCCTTCCTTGATTCTGATCTTAGTTACACTCTAGAAATATATTTGACCTATTCAAGAAATAAATATAGGATTTACAACAGCAGCAAAAAATTAGGCATATGTTGTAGGTTGAAGCTAAAAGCATTTTTTTTTCTTTTTTCCCCCCTGGTGGGCGGGGAGGGAGGGGCTGCCCCACCCTGTCCCCGTATTGTGGCGGGGAGGGGGGGGGCCCCCCCCTCGTCCCTGGGTTGCTGGCATTGCCGGGCGCCGCCAGCCCTGGCCCGGTGGGTGGGTCTCCCGTGTGTGTGGAGTGGGGCTGGTGGTGGCCCTCCTGTGATGGGGGGCTGCCGCGGCATGTGGCTGGGGTTGGCACGGGTCAGGGTGGCCCAGAGGTGGTGCCAGGACCCCCCGGGGTGCCGGGCAGGGCCACAGGGGGCCTGCGCCCCGCGGTAGCCAGTCCCGAGGGCACCTCCATGGCCAGATCCGCCCTCCTGGAGCTGCTGCCACCACCGCTGCAGCCCAGCTCAGCGCTGCGCATGTGCGGTGGCGTTTCCCACATGCATAGAATGGACGGGGCTGTCGGTGGACCTCGCGCAGCTGGGGGGCCGCTGCGGCGGGCACCTGGGTTGGCACAGGTCGGCGTGATCCGGGGTGGGGGGGACAGTACCAGGATCCCCTCGGGACACCAGGCGGGGCCATGGGGGACCCGCACTTCTGATCCGGGCTCGGCGCTCAGCGCATGCGCACAGAGCCTCTCACTAGGGGCGGTTCCCGGGCGCTGACCGTCCAGTTAAAGAGATGGTTTGCGCCTGGGGGACACTTGCGCATGTGCAAAGATTGGTCCCCTATAAAAAGGAGAGTGGGGCAGCCATCTTGCTCTTTCTCCGGCAGAGCTGATTGGGGTAACATCTCTACTCGCCTCTGCGCCAAGGTTGGCCCCCACGTGCGGGCCGATTGGCAACTCCATGACAGCAGCATGGATTGAGGACCATCAGCAGTCGTATTCCTTCCCAGGGAAAGGAGGGTGGGCGGTCGTGGTTTTTCTAATTGTCCCAGTGCTTTTCCAGGAGCTCCAGCAGAGACCTAGCGCTACCCTAGAGTCTTCCTATTCATCCGCGGGACCCGGAAGAGCTGCAGTCGCGGTCTTTCTAATTGTCCCGGTGCCTTTTCAGGAGCCCTGGCAGAAAACCTAGCGCTACCCTAGAGTTTTCCCATTCAGCCACGGGATCCAGAAGAGCTTAATTTGTCTGTCTTTGCACTTCATTGTCGGTTTTCTTGTTATTTGTTTGTTTTCTTTTTTTGGGGTGTGTTCCTTCTATCGGGTCTCTCTTGTCAGTACCACGCCTCTTAGTGGTAAAACCACGACAGCATATTTCACTTTTCTTACACATTTTCTGTTCTTTCTCTTTACACCAGATGTTCCATCTTTTATTTTCTTCAAGTGTCATTAGGGCATGGAGTTTTCCTAAGCTTGAATGTATTCACTAGCCATACGACAGTCTTGGTGATACTTTTATGGAATACAATGGCTTTAGCTGAAAGCAGAACTTGCCTGATTCTCACTGTTTCTCTAGGTGGCAAATAAGTTTCATTTATTTCTCCTCATTTCAAACAGCTTACTCATTTTCCTGGGCCTGTGTTTTGATTGTAAATCTTTTTTGCCCAGTTTAAAAAAGAGGAAAAAAAAAAAAAAAGAAGAAGAAAGAAAAAGAAATTTTGTAAGGACTTATTCTAATATTTTTTGGCCTGCTTTTAACAAAAGAATCCAGCTTTCAACTGCTGTAACTCAGTTGTGTAAATATAGACTACATGTGATGCTCTAAGGTAAAAGACTAGTAGGTCTAGTAGTGATACAAGACTTACAGGATAACCATACCTTACTAAAGTTACAGATGAAGGCCTAATGGATCTAGAACATCTGAAATTACATTAGTTACCTGTGCTTAGGCAGCTGACTGACACACTCAGAAAATCTGAAAGCCAATGCTTGACAGCTGTCCTGAGCTGAATCAAAATGAGTAGCAAAAAATCATTAATAGCTTTTAAGAATTCAAACCAGAGGTTCTATTAACTTTTATTTTTCTGTAAATAAGCAAATATTATTAAATATAAAAATCACAGAAAATGTACCTTTTTTTAAGTAGGCTGGAACAGTATTTCTTTCAAGTTTCTTTACTTCCAGCTCCAGTTTTTTCAGACATGCTTGCATGTGCAGCACCGAGATCCTCTGTCACTGCATTTCATCAGTGACTTATTAAATAATCCTATCTGCCTGAAGCAATAACTACTACAGGAATAAAGCGATTACCTATTGTTGCCTGATTTGCACTTCCTCTAAATCTAATGAATTTTAACACATTTTACGTGGTGTAAAATATCACCATAACATTAAGTAATTGTCATCTAAGTATGTTCATATAGTATCTACAATTCAAATATGTTCTGTGACATAAAATCTGGTCACTTAGTGCAGCATGGTAAAGCAATTTGAACTAAAATGAGAAAAAAATTAAAACGTTGATTTTAGACTGATTTGAAGATACAGACAGTAGGTAATGAATGAGAACATTCTCTTTGTTGATCTAAAAGTTATTTCACATTGTGTACACATACTGATGGTGAGCCTAAAGCACATACAAAACCACCATTAAAATCACATAGGAAAAATAAACAATTAGATTGTAACTCGAAACCTACAATACTAAGAAGTCTAGATTCTTATAAACAGCACAAATGTCATTTCAGTCACCCAACTTGTACTTGCATGACAGTTTTAAGTGTGTTTATTCATGATAGATTTCATGTTTATTCCAGAGGCCAGTTTTAAAATCTAAGATATTTTTTTTTTAATTTTACCTTATGGTAGAGAAAAATAATTATTCTTCCTAGAGTACATAGTTGTGTACATTTGGTTGTGCTCGCATCATTTCTTTAGTTACACATCAGATGGGCCCAGCTCCAGCTATCTCCTCCTAGTTGCTTCTACACACACATTTTGTGATCCAGCCAAGTATCGCTACGTATCTGTCCAAAGACAACTTTTAGGAGGAACAATGAAAGTACATGTCCAGATCTCTAAGCTGTGGGGTGTAAAAACGTATTTCCACTGCAGCAGTGCCCAACCAGTGCAGTAGCAATGAATGTTTGTCAATGTCCATATACAAGAAAAAAGGGATACTTATCTGACCTCTGAAGGACAGAAGCGAAGTGGGGCATAAAAATGGTCATTATCTTGCACTACTTTCATTCTTGTTTCAGCTGAATGAATAATTAAACAAGTTTTGAAAACAATGTTAAATATGGTAAATTGCTAATAATAAACTAAGTAAATATAATAACCAACTAACAATAGTTAACTCTTGCCTGTATTCAATATAACAGCAACTAAAGTTTGGATAAATCAGTTTGATAAACCCCAGTAAATGAAATATATGCACAAAATATTTACTGTGCACAAATGCAAGAAGAATGCAAGAGACTTGTTCATCACCTTACAGAAAACTACAGATGAACTCAGGAAGAAAAGATTCATGTGTCAGTAAAATGTCTAACTTACTCATCCAAATACATCTGAAAATTTGTCATACCCTCCTAGGACAAAATCCTTGAAAACACAGTAGAAGAAAGACCAGAAAATAAACACCAGTACAGATATCACTATTTTTTATTCCAAGGTCAAGGAGTTTGTCTCTGATCTGCCCCTCCCTTGCAAACTTATTAGACTACTATCAGTAGTAAAACTGCTCTAAAAACTAATTAACCCACTATGTATTGTGCTTTAGAAGTTAAGATGAAAGAAAAAAAAAAAAAAGGCAAGTGTTGAACGATATGGAAGATTTTCTGGAAGATTTTCACTGCCATGATTAACAGTAGAATAGGCTACATAGATAAAGAATAAACTGAACACAAATTTCATTCTGAAGACAATTCTCTGAGTGACTCATAAATTTCAAGAGATTCAGCATTTCTGTCTGTCTGTCTCTTTATCTGTTTTAATGGAAAACTTTTATCTACATCTTAGTTTGGAGTGAATGTTGTCATGCTGATTCAGGAACTACATAGCTGTACACAGGAGTGGTCTACATCTGGGTAAAAAAGAAAATATTCACAACAAATTCCACCACATTGTTTTTCTGCACTCACCTCTGAAACTTTTACTAAATAGTGTCTCCAATATTATTCCAGGAGATTTACAATTACATTTCAGTCAATGCTTCAAGCAGTGCCTGAAAACAATCATTTACATTTTCTTATCACTGGCTTTGGGTTTTGGTTTTAGTTAATCCTTACATAGAAGCTAATGTACTTTTGAAGTCAGAATAACATTTCTGGTCAAAACAAAAACTTCTTCAAATCTATTTAATATACAAGAGAACTTTGTCAATCCTAGAGAGACACAACAGAACCCTGTATTTGAGAAGAACTTAAAATTTAAGGAAAATAGCCTATCAGTTATCACAGTCCTCAGAAATATTATTTATTTGGTGCACACTCCATTTTCAGCAAATAAATGGAATTCAAAATATGAAGTAGATAAATGTTTTATTTATAAGATCACATTTTGGCTTTCAGCAGCTGCTTTCCATATATTGTACTCTGAAGCTGGTGAAAACAGAAATGCTACAATATAAATAAAATGTTTCTTAAACCTGTGGAGAACTCTGAATAGCATTTTTTCTGCTAAACAATGGGACACATGTAGTAATATTATTTGCAGAAAACGGACTTGCTGCAGTTGAATTTCAGACACCAATCTTCTCCAGAAAAAGGAGAGAAGGGAAAAAAATAATATATATTTTCATTATATGCATAGAAAAACAAAGAGAAGTCAAGACGATGCTATTAAAATTACAAATTGAAAAATATGCATTACTTTCACAACCATATTTTGGAGCAAATCCTGGATTAAACTGGTTTGGCACTGCCAGAAACAAGTGCTAAGTGCCAGCACCTGTGTCTGTTTCCATTCCTTTTGAATTTTATGTGCATTAGTGTGAGGTGCTTCATAGTTCTTCTTTTCTTCTTTCTTCAAATTATCCTCTTTCTGGTCACTAGATTGTACACATTTTGGCTTGACATAGCCAATTGCAGTTGCAATTTCCAGTCACCCAGGGTTACCCCAATATTAATTAAAACATTGTATTAAACTATTATCATTTTTCTTTGTCATTGTAAAGAATCTTATGTTATTTTTAAAATTCTGCTTCTTTGAGATAGAAATAAATCCTAATCTTCTATTCCTAAGGAGAAAGAGCAGGTTGAATTAGCAGTCTTACTGCCACTTAATGAAGTCCGTACATTAATCTTCCCTCTCCAATTCCATTTTCAAAACACCTAAAGCTAACATCTATATAGAAATAGCTTTCGCAAATCTAAGTCTGATTAAAACCCAAGTTGATCATTCAATGTATTCAGAAGACACATGGAATGGCTGTTATTTCTCACAAGCTCATGGGTCTCATTACTGACCAACACATACTTCTGATAAAATTCCCATGTTAAAGAGTAGATTTACTGTGAAAAGCCACTTCTCAATTATGCATTCTGGTATAACCCACTAATTCCCTAGTCATGTCAGATCAAGGACATGTTTGCTTATCTTCATGAGAATAATTAGAGTTAATCGCTTATTATCTCAATTACAACAACAAACCATCTGAGAGCTAGTATTAGAACTTACTGCACCTGGTATCTCAGTTCCTTAACTGTGCCTATGTGGAAACAGAGGAGACATTCTAATATGTGTCAGTGATATCATGAGTTGAAGACACTGAACCAAATCCTCTTAACTTTTTGTCAGAGTAGTCTGAATTTATTATCAGTGAAAATTCTTTATCCTTTTAAAAATATCTAAGAGCAGGAAAGATGTTTGACAGGTTTAGGCAAGTCAAGACCCAAAGCAGACTATTGCTCTGTTTTCTAAATTTCAAGAGATAAGCAAATATTGCTATTTGTGCTCCGAGTCATTGGAAATGTCTTAGAGGGGAAAAAAAAAAACAAAACCTAGAGCCCTTAAGACCCCCTGGAGCAAAAACATAATTTAAATTTGGATTTTTCAGATCTCTTTGTACAGAAGATAGAAGGAGATAGTGCGTGACTTAGGACCACTGAGCCTTTAGAACCAATGTTATTCCACCCTTAGAAAACTTCTGGGTTTGTTGAAATATATTTATATGAATTGATATTCTTCTAACCACATGCTTACAAAGAGTAGGCACAAGAACTATAGGATTTGCTGTCTTGCAAATACAACATGATTTACTAGTATCACCAAATAATCAAAAGGGAATTGATGAGCTTTGCTTTGAGTAATTAATCCCTATAACACTGGAATTCACGCAAAATCTCCACTTCAGCAGATTACATCATCATTCTCTCAAATATCAGTACCTCAGAAAGACTTCAAGTGTGATTGCTTTACAGTAACTGCTTTCAAATTAGGTTATCATAGGCTATGTTTGTGAATTAACTACAGAATGATGCTATGTACTTTGCTTAGTAGAGAACATAAAATTGTATATGGGTTGTTTAGTTCAGGCTAAACCAATTTTGTCATTATCAATTTGTCTAATATAAATGGAACAAAAGGTGTCTTGACCAAATCAGTTTCTCTGCAAGAAAGATTTTGCAAATTTCTTTTTGCAAAATCTTATGAAAATTTTTGCCAGCAGAATTTCCACTGAAACAGATCTTAGCATTGCTTTGCTATACAGGTCAGCAGGAAATGGTTATTGATTAGAATTGCAAGTATTACTTTATAAATCATCTAATGTGTTAGTCATCTCTACATATTTTTTAACTAATCTCATCTGCTCAACAAGCTATGTTTTTTGTAGTAGAATTAATAAATTTTGCTACACCCCTGTGCTAAATACCCACACACACAAACCCCTCCAATAAAACTATTATTTTAATGCCAGCTCCCTACAGTATTAGTTCATGTTTTGAGCTTCTGCTTTTAGTGTGATTTTTTTCTAAACTTGCAGTAACAGTAGCTCAGAGTACTTTTTTCTTTTCCATAATGAAAAATTAGTTGTTTAAATGTTCTTTACATTAATACAAATTATACAAATAATGGTATTATTATTTCTCCCAATTCTAAATTTGTATAAACCTAATATTTAGTAGTTATGTTTGGAAACATAAAACTTTTCATGAAATATTATTAATTAAAACTAATTAATTTTATTAACTGACAGTAATGTATTCAATTTTTAGTATAGAAATAAGTTTGCATTCATTCTGGTTACCATGACAACAAAATGGATTAGTTATCCCACAGAACATTCTTGGAGCTTTTCATTTCTTTGCAGTTTGAGTCTACTTGATAAAAATGGTCTCTATTTAAAATTCCTTAGTTCTTTAGTTTGTTTTTGAAGAGACTTCTTTTACATCCTCTTGGGAAAACATAATTTGATGGGAAGAACCTAGTGAAAGATGGAGACAATATGTAACACACATCCCATAAACAGAAATGTTGAGTTTTTAAACAATTGCATCCTAGTAATCTTGCGTAATTGTTGTTGTATCTTTAAAATCAGTGGCAAAAGAGGCACATTCAGTATCATACTAATTTTAATAGGGTTTGTTAGAGAAGTTAGACTTTAAACATAGTAATGATCTTAATTGAAGTAACCAGAATAGAACATGACATAGGCAACAAGAGAAGTGCTCATTAAAATCTGACCAAAAAAGAAAATTAAAAAACAAAGACAAAACTGGCATGAATCTCTATAACCTAGAGATTTAATGTGATATGTAATTTAAAAATCTTAAATAAGTTAAATCAGAACATTAAAAATTTGTTACTTCCAACATGCTTATTCTGTACTCACAAGGACTGTGAGTACAGGTTTAGATGTGTGGACTGTACCGGTACTAAGAAATTTTAGATTCCAGAAGTAGATCCACAAAAGTGTTTATGTAATGGTGTTAGAAATTGTGCAGAACATGGTGTGTGTTGAAAGGTATATATTTAATATATTACATGTTTTAAACAGCACTTAGCAATTTACAACAGATTCCATCTTGAACCGGTCAAGAGAAAATGAGAAATCAGAATGGATCTGACACCCTATACCTTTTATGGTCTATAAATTTGATTCTGAGCTGTAAAAAGAAGTTATCATAAAACTTGGATTACATCCTGAGATCCTCTTCTCAGGCATAACTTTTTCCTTTTGTAAAATGAGAGAAGTCTCTCTTTTTCTTTTAATACTGTTGGTCGTTGTGCCAGTCATTTTATGTATCATCTCAGAGATTATACCAGTGAACCAAGAAGTAAAAATCCTGGATTCTGCACAGTCAACAGCCTTAGAAAATTTTTACCCATTGTTCTCAAATCCTTGAAGAGGATTTAGCCTACTCATGTCATCTCCTCTGTGCTGCTGAACTGTGTCATCCTGGGATGTATTTCAAGACTTAAGGGATCAGAAGGAGACAAGAATGGGGATGAAAGAGCCTAAAGATCTGAGACACAGGTCTCATGGAATGGATCCTCTGGCTCCAGCCCTGTCAAGGAGGCCTACAAGAAAGATGGAGAGGGACTCCTTACAAAGACATATAGTGATAGCGCAAGGGATAATGGCTTTAAACTGAATGAGTGTAGATTTAGATGACACACCAGTATGAAATTCTTTACTGAGGGTGGTGAGACACTGAAAGAGATTGCCTAGAAAAATTGTGGATGCCCCTTCCCTGTAAGTGTTCAAGGCTAGGTTGGATGAGATTTTGAGCAAAAGGTGTTCCTGCCTATGGCAGGGAAGTTGGATCTACATGACGTTTAAGGTCCCTTTAAACTCTATTCTCTGATTCTATGATTTTATATATTTTCTTTAGTAACTGCTTAATGGCAATGGTATTATCTGAAGCTTCTGTTCTCACAGTTAATTTCCATAAGAAAGTATCATAACAGGGTTTTCACCATGTTTAGAGATCAGATAAAAAATATCAGAATTATTTTTTAGCAGAAAAAATAATAAATGTAAAAACTGAACATAAAAATTTTAACAAAAAAAAAAAACAAGAAAGAAGAAAAAAAAAAAGAAAAGGGGAGAAGGAGAAGAGAGGGCAGAGAAGACATATTACTTTTCAGCAGGATGGAGAGTTGTTTTGTCAGCAAGCAGTACCACAATGTCTACCTGTTTGGAGGTATTTTCTCCCCAATCATAGGGATCCTTTATTTGAAGTGATAAACTACTTTTAGGCTCTTAAATTTAATCTATACTGACCATGTTAGTTCTACATTGTTTGTATACTTCACATGTCATATTTTACAGCTGAATTAGTCTGAATGAAAGAAACCACCTATAATCTAATTAAGATTTCTTTGTTTTCCTTCAAGATCACCTTCTCCATTGTGCTACAGCTATGCTTATGACTGCTGATGCAACATTCAAGGCTAATCTATGAAACAATCTTGAGGTAATAAATCTGAGTAAAAAAAGTGGTCTGAGTAAGTATCTCATATCCAGCATACAGCTATTTGAAGATGAAATTATTGAAAAGTTGTTACTATGATACCATCAACCTGGGTGTATACACATAGCTGGCTAAATGATTCTCTCACATAAGTAGAGCTATGGCCATTAGCTGAACTTGAGCTACAAATGTAGCAGCACTTGACATTTTAGTTAAAAGAATTACAACAGAATGTTGTAGGCAATTAATTTTTTAGTCTCTTTCTACATCGCCAAGATTTTCACCATTTAAAAGCCATTTGTTGGCATGGAAACATCAGCATAATTAAAAATGGATTAAACTAATTAACCTAAAACATATCATACTATAGACTGTTTGATTTAGAATACATTAAAGGAAACAGAACATTTTTCATTATCATTTTCTGTCTTTTATCTACTGAAAATGTTTTGCTTCCATGAGAATTTACATGCTTGATCTTCAGACTATCTCCTGAAGGTAAGGATACTGTTGACAAGTAATACTAAATATTTCTGTTTCAAAAGGAAAGGTGGACCCTGTGCATATATATATATATATGTTGTCTATCCCTAACTGTCTATCAGGCACCACCACGGGGATTATCATCTTCTTTCCCAGCTGCAAATTATATTTCAGATTTGATGTGCAGACACAACAGAAATTGATTGGGTTAAATAGAAAAGAAAGATATAAAATAGCAAAATGATCCATAGCTCTCCGCCAGTCTGTTAATTACAATATGGCAGAAGAAAATGTAAGTATTTAGCTAAATATCTTCCTTGGAGAAAGACTTAAAGATTCAGAGCTTCTTTCCTGTAGCTGCCATCTTTCCCTACAATCACATCATGTATGATCTTCCAGTTTTATTAGGGTTAATAAGCAGTGTTTTCTCACGGCTTTGAATAGTAGACTCGATTTTCAAAGCAAATATTAGTAATTTGCATTCAGCATCTGACGCCAGGGATTACATCAGTGTTACTTCATGGATCTACAAATATTACTTAGTGTGATTCTGGCTAGATTCTTAATTACCCACTATTAACTCCAATATGAAGGCCAACTCGTACTGCAGCCTCCAGCCTTTATGAAAATAGACTCTTTTTGCAAGGGCAAAAGAATAATGTTATAGAGGTCAGGCTGAGACATCAGAGTGCAAGGTCAGTCTTGTGAGATTCGGTTTTTTAAAACAATTAAAAAATAATTAATACAATTAATAAATTAAAATAAAAATTTATTTAGAGATATTTTTCTGCAATGGAGCAACAACTTTTCATAATAGAAATCTTGTAATCTGGCAAGCAGCTCTTTCTTCATTCAAATACAGAGCTGTCCTGGTTTGGACAGTAGGGGGCGCTACTGAGTTACAAGTGATGTAATAGAAAGACAACAACAAAAACAGATTATTAGCTATGGGGAATAAAACCTAGAAACCATTATAAGCATAAACCAGTTACAAGCAAAAACCTGACAATAATAACTGCAAAGAAAAAAACAAACTATGCTGCTCCGGGCCAGCTGCTGGACAGTGGAACAAGGGGAAGGAAGGAAAGCTGCCACAAGGATGGCACTGGTCCCACTCCGGAGCTGCTGGAAAAAACAATGAAAAGAACCCTAGGGGACCCAAAAGGGAGAGATATCATGACTGTCGCCACTGCGTGGTTCCTCCACTGGCACTGCCCAAGCTCCAGTGACGCTGCACTGCTGCCTGTCCCGAAGGAGAGAGCCACGATGATGTCTCATCACGCTGAGGAAGCCAAGAGAAAAGGGTCTCTCTACCAGTGCCAAAGGGATCCAAAAAGGGGCAGAACTTCCAGCCCTGCTGCCTTTATAGGGTGCCCGTTCTAGGGTTTTCTCACGGCACTCTTACGGGGTGCGCCACCTCTCCATTGGACGACTTGGTGGGCACTGTGAACCCCATCATGAGGGCAAAATGGTGGCTGCTGCCAAAAATGCCCACGGCAGGGCTTGCTGCGCCACCAGCCACTGCTGCCAGTGCCATGGGGACCTTGGTGCCTGGAAGCATCGGTGGCATTGCCCACGGGGTCCTCACCACCCACTACGGGAGGGGTCGCCAAAGCCTGACTCTCCACCAGTAGGCGTGGGGGCCTGGGCATGGGATGGCCAGAGCAGCCACTATGTCCATCATCACGGGATCATCCCATGGCATGGTGCTGGCCTGGGGCTCACTCCCGCCCACCCGCTCAGCACTAGGCACTGACCACCAGTGGCGCTGCCCCATCACCACTTCCATCATGCCCAGGCCACGCTGTGTCCAGCAACAGCGCAGGCCCGGTGGCAGGAAGACAGTGGGAGCTAGCACAGCACACTTGGAACTGCAGCACATCCAGCGACAACGTGGGCTGTGACAGGGACAAGCTGTCAATGGCTGCCGCCCTGCTGTTGCCTGTCTCCAGCCACCGCTACTTGCCCAGAGCCATGCCCACGAGGAGGAGACCGGCAGCAGGCATGCACCACCCAACAGACCAGAGTAGGCACACTCAACCACCACCTCTGCCAAGGGCCTGCGTTTCACAACTCCCAGCCCCAGCATGGGACACCGGACCAGCCTGCGACACTACGGCAGTGAGCATGGGTTGGACTGGCCCCCTGCATGGCCCCACTGGGGCCCTGTGCCACACCACCATTCAGCAGCCACTCTGGATGGGAGTGGACCCACCTGCACACTGCGAGCCACTGGGGTCCGTCCATTTCACTTGCCCCTCTCTCAAGAAAACACAAAAAAAGTTGTAAAAGACAACATCCCTCCCCACATCTCCCCGGCTAACCTACACCCCCTCCCTAACCCACAACAAGAGCTTAGATAATATCAAAATGTTATATCTATACTATGTAGCATAAGGAGTAAAATACCCAAATATCTCAATGCTGCTTGAATTCTTGGATTTCACTCCTCGGTTCCCCTTACTCTTTTTATTCCCAGCTGGGGGCTGAAGGAGATAGAAGGCTGAAATTCCATTTAAAAAACATAAATATTGCAGTGTTCTCTTGGGTGGTTATAGATTCTTGTCCTGAGACACTAGGGTTTCATTTCTTGCAGGATATGAAAGATCATTTTATTGAGCAATTCAGTGTCAACCTTGCCACTCAGCCTTTAATATGGCACATTGTGAATGCTGCTATGCCTTGCAGGTGGCCTGAGGGTTCTCTGTCAGCACTTTTTGCCATGCACTGCAGGAACAGTAATACCATTCAATTCTGAGAACTCCAAACACTTTAATTCTGCTCTGAGTTTTCACTTAAAATATAAATATGAGTGACCTTCCAGAAGACATTCTATTTTAAAAATACTTTTTATTTTAAAAAGATCTCATTTGCATGACTGGTTAGTGAAGTGACATGCATACTCAAAACAATTTAAGACTGGTTTCTTGTTTGCTAAAATAAAGCTTGTTGGCTAGAGCATCATAATTATACATCAGGGTCAAAAATAGTACACAAGTTCAGTGGCATCACTTAAGCATTTGACAAAGATACAAATAGGAAAGTCCAATGTACCTGAGCCTTGGGGTCATTCAGATGAGGCTTCCAACAAGCAAGGAAGGTATCTCATGCTTTATACTAAAAAAAATCTAGAAGAGGAAAATGTATAAAAGGTGAAAGACATTCTAACCACTTGCTAATGATTTTATTCTCCTTGTTCAGGTCAAATCCTGATTATGGCCCACTGAGGAAAAACTGAAAGTTTCCAAGCCTCTATTTCAAAAGGAAGTTCAAAACTCTAAAAAGTATTAGATGTGACTCAGTGCCAGTTTTTAAGATTTAGGGCAAAATATCCATGCCTATGTGACCTAAAACCATGGCTGTGATTTTAAGAGAAGTTTATAGGATCAGAAATGAAAAAAAATTCAAGGTAGTAAAAGATATTCTTGTTGGACACTTAGGGGGCATTGAAGTTAGATGGGCCTTGGTTGGATGGTATGATGGGTGGTAACTAAGAAGGTTATAAATATATATAGATTGTTATTTGTTTCCTCTTTGGATCACCAGACTTCACCAATAAAGCTGTTCTCCTTTCACCTGTATCAAACTGTGTTTGTCTCAATTCTTATCTCTCCGTCATAGGCAACAATACATTCTAAAAAACTCCATAAAATATCTGAGAAAAAAAATATAATACACCATCTCTCAAAATAAAACATGAACTCTTTCAGTGACAAAAAGCCACAAAAACTGATATCAATTGTGGAAGAGAAGCATTAGGGATACAGCAATGCTTTGTTCAGCCCCCCTATCCTTTACAACCAACTACATGCTTTAAAAATGTCACTGCACACATTTATGTCATTATGTATATTTCTAAGACTTTGTCCCTCAGGGAGAGAAAAGAATTGATTTTCTCTATGGTCCAAGAGGTATCTGATAAATAGTTAAATATATGTTACTTTCACTAGAATATATCCCTGCAGGTAATGGGGAACAAAATTTCGTGAACAAAATCTGTGTAATCAGCTACTTCTGCAGGTGGTTTGATTCTAAGCCGTATTTTCTGTGGCATATTACCAAATCTTTTTTTAGTCACCAACCAATTTGGAATGAAATTTCATAAATACTAAAGTAGAAATTACGTAAGTGAAGAGTACATGCAGAAGCATCAATTACTAAAAAAAATAAATAAAAAGTACCCTAATTTGGCTGGGCTTTTACTAATTCAGAAGCCTCAAAATTTGGCTGAAACCTAAATATCTATATTTTCCAATAAAATAATGGGTTCAGTTTATCTCGTAAATTCCAGTTCATTAAGGAAAACCAGCATACTTAGCCGTAATGTGTGTATTTACTTTATGATTCAAAAAGCTTACCCAGTTTTTAAACATAGATCCACTTTTACACACCTTTTTGAAGAGATAAGGTCATGTTTTGAATTTAGAGAAACAAATAACCGTTACAATACAGTGTATTATGTCCAAAATGTGGAGCATATCTTATTTTGAGACAGACACACAAGCAGATATATAGAGAGATTGTGCTAGAACCGGAATATTCATGATGGAATTTGGTAATATAAAGACAAACAAGGTGGAATTTATAATCATATAAAGCATATTGCACTCTTCCATTAAGTTCTTGCAGCTTTTAAGGTCTTCATCTGAAGATACTACTTGTTTCAATAACAATTTCGTTTATCAGCTCACTGCAAGAACTCTTTCCTCAGGCTTTTGCTCAACCCCTGCCAAAAAAAGCCCAGAACTGCAGACCTTAGTTGCATTCAAAATAATTGTCGTTGGTATAATATTTTCCTCAGATGAAGCCTACTAACAAACTTGAGTTAGGAAGAAAAAGTTAGTTACTGCAAGAGCACAATAAAAAAAAAGTTGGCTAGAGGGGCATATTCTATATTTGTCAAGGGTGGTGGTGTAATATATTGCAGTCACACACTTCTTATCACTAACAGAAAAAAAATTGGAGTCATCATGTATCCTCCAGATATGGTCCTTTCAGTTTTTCTTTCAGTGCTAAGCGTTTGGGCACAATATCTTATTTGGGAAAGAAGGACGCGTCATTCAATTATTACTCTGGTTCATAAAAACAATCCTTTAACAAGGCATTTGTCCTAGAACAAATTTGACCCCTATAAACGATAACACAAGGTGGGAGGTAGTGTTCCCATTAGTAGAAAATTTAGAAAAATCTTCTAGGAACATTATTTTAAAGATTAAGTAAAACTACCTGCATCTGAAGGAAAAAAATCTGGTCCCCATGAAGTATCAAACTTCCAACGCAATCCGTAGAAGTATAATTTAATTCTCAGTCACTTAGCTACAGACTGGAAAAAGAACACAACGAACTTAAAATTGCATTATTAATCAGTAGAATCTGGTCAAAATATAAGTATGATGCACATTGATCTTTTTGAGGTGACTGATTTGCAAAGACAATCACAAGGAGAAGACACAATTTTGCCAGAAGCTCATTATCAAATGTCAAAGCAAATTTTACATTTTCTATCTGTGGCTGACAGTGTTCCAGCTTTTGCTGTAAAGGCTGCATGTTCTTCTGCAGTCTGCCTCTAATAAAATTTCACTGTACAGAAGAAAGAGAAACAGGCTTAGAGTCTCTTTTAAAGGGATCGGGCTCTTTTTAAAGTAAGTTTAAAACACAAGGCTGGATGCTGATTTTTTTTTAATTGCTAGCCAGCTTCTTTGCTTATTTGCTTCTTTAATAATAACTTATGTATTTGTTGTGTGCCCATGTCAGTAATTTTTGTACACATTCATATTTTTAAGGAAGACAATGACATGATCAAAAATATCCTAAGGTAAGCATAAAAGTTCATACAACCCTCATATTGGCTTTGTTATTTGCTGACTTATATCTGAACATTACGCTTTCATTCTGACCTCACTGTATTTTTTTCTTATTTTGATTTCAGTAGCATTATACAAAATTTCTAGAGATATGAAAGGGGGAAAAAAAACCCCCAACAATCTTTTCTTTTTAAGGAATACAAATAGAAGCACTTGCTGTAAAAACTTGAGCAATGTATGCTTCAAAAATTGGAATTGCATACATTTCACAAATAGAACTTAATTTTAATAACATTTATGTTATTAAAATTGCTGAGGTTTTATTACATAAAGAAAGACAGGTAGATATTTCTGTTTCTTCAATGATACAATTCTCAGATTACTGAAATTAATAGACAATAACTTTCAAAAGGATAAAGTTATCTCTCTACAATTCTCCATAAAGCTTTGGTATTAGGAAAAAAGAGTCCGTATGATATCTATACAGTGATTTGGCAATGCACACTGTGTAGGCTGGAGTTCAAAGGCACATCTGTTTTTCATCTCTTGAAGACTGACATTCTGCTACTGATTTTTGCTAAGTCGTTTAATATTTTTTAAATAGCACTACAGTCACATACTCCTTTTTCTTACCAATTTGAGCTTTCTAGGGGCAAATTATTCAAACACAGGAATAAGTGTTTAGGAAATTGAGACTGTATCTACATTATCAAGTAGTGTTCCATGAAAGCAGAGGACCTGCAAAGTGAAGCAGCAAAATTTCCCTACGTTTTCAAGTATTCTTATTTTTTAGTTGAGCCTGGAGAACAGTTTTCCTCAAAGTACTTAGAATATTTTTTTTTACAACAGCAACTGCTATGCAGTCTAATGATGAACAAAGAAGCCCCTTAACATTATAGATACATGAAAAAGTGAATAATACATAAAATCTAAGAGTATTTTTCAATAATTTGGGGGGGGG
>VYZS01064184.1:0-10954 GCA_013400695.1 Neodrepanis coruscans
GCGGGGGTCCCGCGGGGGCGGGCAGCCTTCCCTGGGCCGGGGCAGCCCCTGCCCTACCCGGAGCCTACCCGGAGCCGCCGGCCGCGGGAGGCACCCGAGGAAGGGAGGGAAGCGCCGCGCTCGGGCCTCGCCGTCGCTACCCGGCCCTTGCTCGGGGCTCGGCGGGGCAGCGGCGGCTCAGGGGCGGGGGGAAGTTGTTTTCTGCTGTGTTTGTGCCCCGCCGTCCCCGCTCTCGCCCAGGCACCCCCGGCTCGCCCGGAGCGACTGTAGGGCCGACAAAGCTGCTGGAGGCCGAGGGTGCTGCTCCTGCAGCCCGGGCGCCCCTGCTCCGCTCCCTCCGAGCCGGGCAGTCGGGTCGCCGTGGGGAGAGGCCTCGGCAGGCGGCGGGCCCGGCACCGGCTCTCCCGGCTGTCCTGGCTGTCCCATGGGGCTGGGGACGGGCCGGCCCGGCCGCCCAGTCCCGTCCGGGCAGCTGATGCTGACTGACCCCCTCGGGTGGATCCGGGGGGATGCGCCGTGTCTCTCGTGGGAGCCCAGAATCTGCACTGTGTGACCTCTTAATAGTGGGCTCTGATTTCACACGCAGCACACACACACACGCACGAAAAGGCAGAAAGTTAAACTATACTGTTCAGTTCTTCAACAGTATCTGCTATTAATGCAACAGTCAAAATTAGCCCATTCTATCTGAGACTTTCTAAATAAATAGTATTTGTTTACTATCTTGGTTGGTGAAAGCATCTCTGCTTGTGTAGGTGTGAGCAACTTATCTGTGACTTGTCTGAGTATCTCAGGAAGACTTTTTTGGTATTTGAAGTATTACTTTGAGTCATCTGATTCCATTAGCTTGGCCAGCAGTTTAAAAACTTCCTTTTACTGAGGCGGTTCTCATGCAGTGCACTCTTTGTGTTGTATTTCTCAGCGCTGAAGAAATTCCACGTCTTGAACGTGTCAGATTTAATGTATAAGTAGCTGTCTCTGTAACCATGTAAGTTGATGGTTACTCATGTTTTAGTAAACTTTTTCAGAGAAAAAGGTTTCAAAATCACTTTGTTTTAAAAATGTCAATATAGTGAAATTTATGTTCTGTTGAGCTTTTAGAATATTGTTGATGGGCTTGGTTTTAATACTGGTGGTTTCCACTGATTTGTGGGATGTGTTTATGAATAATTTGTAATCAACCTAACTACTGTAGGTAGCAAGGAAATGACTCCTGGTGTGCATGTACTGCATAATACACAGTATGTTATTCAGATATTGGACTAAACCAATTTACTGTTTCTCACTTGACTTGAAGGTACAGTATTCTCATGAGATCCTGTGCTCTGTACTGAACACGCAAAGCCATTTTATTCATACATTTGGAAACTTTCACTTTGCTTTTCTTTGAATATTTTTTTGGACTCGTTCTGGCCCCAGACGGAAGGGTGTATAATTTCTAACTTCCTAACCAGGACTGGCTTGAAATCAGGTGGTGAATTTTTTTTTTTTTCGTTCTACACATTGCAAGTTATGGAAATGTACTTTGACTTGTGGGCTAAAACTGAGAAGTGATAGTTGGTAAAGCCTTGGTATTTGATAATTGTTATTTTGTTGTGCTGGTAACTGAGAGCAGCAGTGAGGAGAAATTTACTTTATTTTCTCTGGGCGCTACTCAGGAGATGGGTCCCTCTCTGCAAATTGTCCTGATTTGGATTTTAATTTGTTCGATTTGTGCAAACATCAGCGCTAGTAAAGGATACATTGTTTTTAGAGCTGTGTACACGAGTAACTGGCTCAAAAAAACAGTTTTAGGACCTTGGCCAACTAACCAGTCACGATTTCATTTGGAAAGTAACTTTTGTTTTATAAATTGAAAACAAACTTCTCGCCCTCTACTTGTGCTCCTTTTAAAATAGCCTATTTTTCAAAGAAAAATGTGACGTGTATTTGTATTTTAATGAAATGTTAAAAAAACTAAACTGTAATTAACTATCTGGGGTATGAATTTTTTGAACTTTATAATAGTGTCTAATCCTTATGTGGCTGGTAGGGGTGACTGACAGTCCAGTCTGGCCTGTACTGCTTGGGCTATTTGCACTTCCTGAATTAATTCCTGTTTAAACTAGAATATACTTTCCAAGGAAGGCTGGGGGAAAATTTCTGTCTTTATTTGAATGCTTTCAATGATGGAAAATCCAGTCTGTCTTTTTTTTTTTTAAACCATCAACTCTCTTGCTGCTGATGCTTCTTTGTTTTGAATCTAAATTTGCCCAGCGTCTGTTTTCAGTTTTGTCCTTTTGTCTGCAAGATTAACAAATGCTCGTATGGAAGTGTTAGATTTCCTGGGGATGGAGAATGCAGATAGGAATTTCTTCTGCAGTTAGCTTGTAAACCCTAGCCAGTTTTTTTGCCTCCCACCTTGATGAAACCGCAGCAATTAAGTTCCTGGAGCTTTCTGGTATGGAGATGTGGTCTACAGTTGTGAAATGTCCTGGCTCTTCCCTGTACCATTCAAACTCAGTGCATTTCTTACTGAAATAATAAAAACTTTCAAGGGAAAGGACTACTGTTTTCATACTGCTTCCCTTGCATGTTTGGTAGTTGGCAGCTTGGTAGGGAGTCCGTTGTTGAGAGGGGTTGGAGTGGCTGTGGAGCCTGACTCTGATGCTGTGAGCTAAACACAGGCACCCTTGCTTCTTCTCCTTTCCTGCCCATCCCATGCTTTTTGTGTGTCCCAGAAGTCTACTGCAACATTTGTGAGGTCTGTCTTTGAGCGACAGTAAATTGCTGAAGTAGCAGAAAATTCACTGAAGGGAAACAACAGGGCCATTTCTGCAGTTCTAGGGAATTGCAGCAGCTGAAGGTTTGTCCAGAGCCGATACAAAAGGTTTGGTAAGGTGGCGTAGTTGGGAGGGGGAGACTTTCATGGTGAAGGGTGCAAATGTAAATGGGAAATGGATGATCTGAGGCTTCTGGAGGCAGTTCTTTGGTTGACTAGATCCTCACTGTAACTTGGCAGTGGATTCTGTGGTTTGCTTAAGGTTACATGCTCTAAAAAGTGAAGCAAGTAACAAAAAACACAGTCAAAATAGGAAAAAAAAGATGGTTTAGGAGATGCTAATTTCCAAAGTTTTACAGTAATTTAACTGAACCTGACTTCAGAGATAAAGCATCAGTTTAAATGTGGATATGAAATTGCTTAAGTTAGATATTTTATTTTGTATGTTTCCTTCAGAAACAGAGTTGACCTTGCTAATTCGTATTTTTAATTTTTCATCATAAATGATGACAGAAAGTGGTTTAGACTAAAAAATTTTCAAAACTTGGTCACAAAGAAAATGCAGTATTGTAAAAGTGTTTCTGTGATAGTGACTTAAAAAGGCTGCAGATGAGATTCTTATTCTTCTCTTTGTTCCTTCGTGATTTCTTTGGCATTTCCTCTTCTTTCCCCACTCGAGTTTGCAAAGCCCAGCATTACTCATGCCCTTTCTTTTGTTTTTGAGCTTCATTCAATAGGGAGAGCTAGAAATGTCAGGAAGCAATATGCTGGCTTTTAAATAACATGCTCCCTACCTCCGTCTATTTTTATACTTAGTATTTTAAAATGTAGGCAAGTCCTTTTCTTGAAAAGGCTGATGTTTTGTCATTTGCAAAGTCCTGATGTTGTTAAAGGAACTGGATAGGTGGGCAAGACAGTTCTTCTGGAACCTCTGCTGCTGACATGTGGTGAGACTTAAAAGTTGAAGTTGGAACTGGGAGCTGGTTTATAAGAGTTACACCGTTGAAGTTGGTGATGTTGCTTTAACAAGTGAGGTATTTCACAAGGCAGCTATTGATGAGCTTCATGAAGTGAGGCCCCTCTTAGGGTCAATACCATACCAGTAGTTTTTAATTTTTAAGTTTAGGGGCATTTGTATGCTACCCTTGTTTGTTCAATGTTTGTCACTTTTGAGAACTTGTTTACCTCATTCTGTTTGTAGAACTGGGACCTTTTTGTGGGAAGAAGGCCTTTGAGATGGAAGCTTAGACTGAATATTCTGTTCTTTAAAGGAGATATAACTTAGTGATACTTTTCAAATGTGGAAATACTGTTCAAGACTTTCTTGTCCATCAAATTATATTTTTCTTTTGTGAATGTAACTAGGTGTAGTTGAATTGAGCTTGGTTTTTGTTGTTGTGGTGAGGGCAAGTCATGATTGACATATGAAAATTTCATGTAATAAAAGGTAACAACACTGTAGACATAAAATGAAGATTAATATCCTTAAGTGTGTATCCTTCCTTGCATCTTTTTTTTGATTGTGTATTGCTCTCACTAGTGTAAGGCTTCCCCTAAGAAGTCTCACGTTTTCCTTTCTACCATCACAAACCTGTACGTTTGCATCATGAATTGGGCAGAAACAATTCTTTGGTCTGATTTGCAGTTGGGAAGTGAAGCATCCCTCTGTGCTAAACCCTCCAAAATACCAAGACTTTGTGTTCTGCAAGTTTGCCTTCTGTATCATCATAACTTTGGCAATTAACTCCTCTAGGAAATCTCAAGAGAATTATTCAGTTAATGAATCTTAATAGATCTGTGGGTTAGGATGAACTTGTACTATGCAGATCACTTCAGAATCCATCCAATATGTTCCATTATTTAAATTCAGCAAAACAGGGTGTAATACAGATAGTGAGATCACAGTTGATTTATGTCTGTAGGATGTGATGGAACAAAACTAATTAGGTAAAGTACTAATTTTGATTTTATGATCTTAGTCATGTGAAAAGATGTTTGGGTTTTTATTAGGCGATGGTTAAGTTGATGTGAAAATACTTCCTCAGGCTTTTTGGAGTATTTTGGTTTTGTGGCTTGTTTTTTAAGGGGCAACAAGACGACTAGAGAAGATGAAGATGTTTGGCTATGCAGATTTACCACAGATTTCTGACCTGTTGAAGGAGTCAGATATTAGGGTTAGGGTACAAGAACTGTTACAGTCTTATTTTACGAAGACGCAGGTTTTCTGTTCTTTCCTCTTTGTCAGGCCTTAAGATCTTCTGAAGGTTCAGTGGTAAGTGTTACATTTGAGCAATCACTGGTGCAAGGCATCTCATTTCTGTGCTGGAAAGCTGGAGAGATTCTCTTTGCTTGGGTAATGATTCCTCTGACTCAGTTTTTCGAAGTTATTTTAAGCACCTAGGCATTGAGTCATCAGAGACTCATTCCCAGAGGTTGTCATTTCAAAACATGATTACAGCAGCTAAAGAGACGGAAGTCTGGTATCAGATGTCAAAAACTCCATATGGCTTGTAGATTTGGTGATTCAGATCTTCACTCTGGTAGAACTTCTCCATATATTGGTATTATTTCAGCCAGAAGGCTTTACAGTTAAGTGTAACTTTGTAAAAAGGTTTATTTTACTCCATCCTTGCAGGGGTTTCATCTGTGATTTTTCTTCCTCTTAGAACCTTGGATTTTCAGGTCTTGAAAAAACCTCTAGAATATAAACAGAAGAATATGTGGATATTCAATAAAACCCTCCTGATTTGACTAGGGCATCTGGCAAATTTCAGATTTTATAGAGGTCACAAAGGGAAAAATAATAGGAGAATTTTGCCATTTTAAAAGTATTAAAATGTACTAGATTTACAAACAGTTGCAACCTGAATGGTGTTGGAAGTAGTCTTGCAGAAGATTACAAAAGAAGGTAGTAGAGACTATAAAATAGTGGGAGTGATTTGTTTCAACCAAACCTGCAGGAGGACAGATCAACATTTAGATATCTAGAAGTACTTTAAATAAACAGCTATTGCAGTGTTTAGCATTTAAAGATAAAGCTCTTGTAATTGTGAAATATGCTTTGAAATATAATTTCATTCAAATTTACTTTACACTTTTTTTAGGGCTGAAAGTCAGAGCTTGTGCTTTTACTTCCTTCAGTTGTATTCCTGCTTTCTCAGCAATTTATGTTTGGAAAGGAGCTTCCCAAGTAACGCAAACCTAAAAAACAAAGAAATCTCGTAGTAGTTCGATCAGCAGAATTTAAGTGCTACCAAAGAAAAAAAAATATATGCATGTTGCTTACTGGAAAATTTAATTTAAGCTCTGAGCCTTATTGCCTTTTTCCCAGAGCAGTCTTTGAACTTCATGTAGATCAGAAACCTCTGACAAAAAAAAAGCCCCCCAAAAGCATTTAAGACCAGAATCACTTATCTTTGACAGACAGCCCTCTGTGAAACCCACAGTAAGGGGAGAAGGGCACAAGGGAACAGCTCTTCCTGTTGGGAGCTGCCGTAACGCGGGCTGATCCAGCTGTTGTGTAGTTGCAAGGAGACATTCAGGGCATGGCGTGGAATGGAGGGCACATAAGCCCTCCTGGGCACTGCTAATAACAGGGTGTGTGCTCATGGTAAGTGTGCTGGGTAAAGTGAAATCAGCGGCTCTGGGTGTAAACGTGTTTCTCGTGGGTCAAAGCTCTATTTCCTCCTGTAGTTTGGAGCAGCTCTTCTTCCCCCAGGCCCTGCCCCTTAAACGAAGCCACTGTACAGGAGGGATTTCCAATATGCAAAGTAGGTGGCTGGAAGGAGGAGGAGGGGGTCAAAGGTAGGCGGTGCAGCTTGTGGGAGGTCTCTGGGGAGCCCAAGCAAAGCAGGGGCTTCTGGGGAGGGTCAGCCGTGTCTGACCTGGGGATTCTGCAAGTGGGACTTGCCCAGGTGAAATAATTCGGTCCAACATTTATAAAAAGTGGGACTGATGTACAACTGGTTGATGGGCACTGTTTCTTACGACTTGGCCTTGAGTTACTGGCTTCTGCTCTGAGTTGCCATCTGCTCCTCCTTGGCAAGGAAACTGTTGTGCTTCTATTCTGTGTATTCATATGGTATCTCTGTTTACACACAGTGGGTTTTGGACTTGCTTTGCATTTCCCAGCCTTCTGAGACTGCAGTGCTCAATGTTCAGAGCAAAAATAAGTTGTCCCCTCAATTCAAGCAAAGTGTTTGCTTTGCTTGCTTGATCAATAGAACAAAATCACTGGTTTTCAAGAACAGCTATAAAAATTCTCTTAAAATATCTTTAAACTGTTTCTCTCTTCTGTATGAGGACTTTTTTTTTTATAATGATTATATGGGTGGTTTCCAGAAGAAATACAATTGATACAGAGCTGTTACGTTTATTCTTCCTCCTAGTTCTGATTTAAATCCTGGTATTGCTTGGAGAGCTCATACAATTCATCTTTCTGCAGCAGTAAGGCCGTGACTGATGAGGCACTTCATTTCACCCTACAGCTTCATCAGATTTGAGAGTTAAGCCTAAATGTTTTATTTCCTCTGCTGCATTAATTCTGTTTTGGGGGTCAGGGTTTAATTCAGTAATTGAATATTGCAATAACATGATAATATAATGTAATTAATGCTTACCTAGTTACAGCACAGTTCTTTCAGCAGCACTCTAATTTCTTCCCTTAATAGCTCTGTATTTGTTCTCTGAAAATGATTGCTTATGGAATACAAAATTAAGCATCTTCCTTGCTGTGAAGAACTAGACCATAGCCTTGGAAGTTTGTATGAAGGTTGTTGAATTACAATTTTTTTTATCAGCCACTCTGTCACATTCTGTCAAGCTGCCAAATTTTCTGCTAATTCATAAAGAAGCAGAACTTCAAACTTACTCTTCAGTCTTCTTTGATGTTTCTGTCACTATAAAGTTGCTGGTACAAGGAAGTTTGTGTGCTGTCCTATAAACTTTAAATATTTCATGACTTAATCCTGTTCTGTCATTCATTATATATATATTATTTTTTTTTTAAAGAACATCTGTCCAGACATTGCTTTTCTTCTTTCTGTTTTGTTGGGTTTTTTTCTTATCTTAAAGTGGAGTAGGCCAACACTGATAGTGTGCACATTGCATTAAAGTGCAGGTAATTACTGTCCAGTTCAAGTGCTGGGTATTCTCTGGCCAGATCTAATGACTGAGCTTTGCTTCTTTGAGCTGCTGCTTATCATGACCCCTTTGTAACTTTACCGGGTCTTGTACTTTTCTAAGATAGCTGTAGGCTTGGATACTTGAGAACCCAAGAAATGTGAACCTTGCCCACTTCTGGGTAAAGAAGCTTCGTCTGATAAAATGGAAATGCATTTATGTTGGTGTAACAGTTTCCTCACTTGTGTTTATAAAATAAAAAGTAAACACAGGCTTTCATAAAGTAGGGGGTCTCATAAGAACTAAGAGATACCAAAACATTAGTGTATTGGTTAATGTTGGGTAGTTAAGTAACAGAAGTTAGCAGAATTCCATGTTGAGAATTTGTTCTGCTGCATTGATAGGTTAGGTAATAGGTGACAGGTTGGACTTGATCTCTTTGGTCTTTTCCAGCCTTTTGTTAATTCTGTGATTCTGTGATTTCAGATTGCAGCTATTCCATGCTGTATTTTACAGGTCACGTTTTATTTGAAGTAGCATCATTTTGACATTTAGGTAGTTTGCTTTGCTGGGTATTCACTTGCTCGCAGACTGGCCTGTGCAAGTGGTACATTGAGACACACAGTACGTAATAGTCTGAGTCTGAAAAGACTTGAAGTTCATTAGGTAACTTTAGCAAAACCTTGTGCCTCTCCAATTATTAGGATAATTGCTGTTTTTTGTAATCTCTCGCAGAGGCGGCAGTATTGTGTGACTATGAGCCATCCTAATGAGTAGGTCACAATGTGGCAATTTTTCTGGCGAATGCTGCAGACTTTTTCTGAAACCTTCACCTCTTATTGTTTTGGGTTTTTTTCTCTGGGGAGAGAACCGTGAGGGTACAATACTGATGGCCCTCAAGTTTCAGGCAAAGATCAGGGGACTTGGTACAGCAGACTTCTAAAATGCAATGTTAAATATTGATTTAGCAAACAGTTACAAGTGTTGCAGTTTGATTTCAGAGACGCAGTAATGATTAATCTAGGCAGAGACTTTAATCATACTTGAGAAAAATCCATCCTGCCCAACATATGCACATACAAACCCATGCTGTACTTGTCCTGGTGAAACTGGAATTCATGTTCTCAAATTTGAAATTGTTTAGTCCCCCATTTATTGGAGGATCTGGAGCAGGTTGGTATTCAGGAAGGAAAATATGGGGAAGTCTGAGCACTTAGAGCAGTGCAGTAAATTGATTCTGTAAAAGATCTTCTGAGTGGAGCTCCTCACTCTCAGTAAAAGTTTGGCAGTACATGGTTAATAACTGATAACTGGTTTATAAGTAATGTTTTAATCAAGGAAAGAACCTTCAGGTGCTTAACCCAACTGAAAGCACAGATGTGATTCAGAGGAGTATCTGAGTCAGTATTTGGAAACATCTCTGAATCACATGGGTGTCTTGCATGTATTTCTGTGAGTGAATTTTCCTTGGTTCTGTATTGCTTGGGTGCACGGGGATTCTGTTACTGAGTTTGACAATAAGTAAGTCTGACAGTAAATAACTCTGACATAAATAACTGTATGAACACTACAAAACGTAACCACGCACCTCTTCTGATAGTGCATGGTGGTTATTTTGAAAGTATCAGAATTTGAATGCTGCTTTTTAAAGTCACTGAACTGGTTATAGGTAATCCTCAGACTCTTAACATTCTTAAGCACTGTTGTAAATCTGGGAAATATCACAGTTTGTCTTTGCTTTTTTTCATGCTTTGTGGCAGTGGTTATCTGCCTGCCTGGCTTAAAACTGCATGGAAAGAAGCTGTAGTTTAGGATTAAAAATTTAGGATTTTGAGGTCTGTTACATTCTAACACTTTTAAAAAATCTCAGTCATATAAACATTTTTTCATACTGCATCAATAACTTTTAGTCCTGGATGCTCGAGCTGAACAAGAGGCCTCTTGTGTAGGAATTCACTTGAGTGCCAGTGGTTGATGTGTGTGCTGCCTGTAATGCTGGCCAGGAATACGCTTCAGTGGGCTTTGGGGTATGCCGGTGCTTGCCTGCAGGTAGGCAGCTATAAAGAAGCTCACAATCTGTGAATCAAAAATAAGATATGTAACCAAAAATGAGCTGGAGTAGCCTGAAGAGAGTTCAGGTCTTCTTTCCTGGTCAAAAAAAGATTTTCAGCAAGACAGTGAAGTCCTGTGTAGTAGATCTGTAAAGCTAGTCTGTCCTCACTGAGGAAAGCCCAAGTTGCTGAAGAGGCTAGTAAATTATTGTCTCTAATACTACAGAAAGCATTTCCAAGACTCTTTAACACTTGAAAACTTGCCTAATCACTTCTTTCTTGCACAAAATCCTACAGAAGTGGTTTCAAAATAAGCTTATTACACCTTTATTCTAATTCTAAAAGTGCCAGTGGTTTAAGTCACATACATATTGGTGGCAATTGAATATTATTATTACCTTATTGTCCCTTACTCTATAAAGGCTTCAGACTTTGTGTTTTTTGCTTTTTGGAAACTCTTAACTCTTAATTTACTTCCAGTATAGGTGGACCTTTTATTCCAGTGTGAATACTTAATTAAACACCTGCCTGGACTATTATAGGCACATGCAGCTTCTGAGGCTGAGGAGGAGCTCCCTGTTCTGTGTCTCCTCAGTCTGCAAGCACGTTTTATTAGTGGGAAGAAATGATGCAACTCCTTGTTTCTTAGCTTTTTGTCTGTATTTACTTTGCTTATAATGTTGTTATAGTCAGTGGTGTTGACTTCAAATGATTAGCTTCAGGCTATTGAACTGATTTTAGAGTTGAAAAATTGATCAGAGGAAAGTGAGCCAGCAGGTCAAGAGACATTTTAATGTGAATTTCTAGAGTAGTGTGAGGATCTAGCAGTTACATCTGATGAAGGTACTCAGAATAATAATACCTGAACATTGCGATCTCCTCTAGTCCAGAAGTCGAGTTCTTTAATGAACTTAGTTTCACTTTTTGGATGAATTTGCTTTAATTCTGATGTTGCTGAAAGCTAAACACAATTGTATTAGAGAAGAAATGTAATACTAAAGATTTTAATTAAAAAAGTGTA
>VYZS01064185.1:3402-13619 GCA_013400695.1 Neodrepanis coruscans
AAATTCTAATTTATGTAGAAAGACAGAAAATTTCATATCCTGTTAAACATGATACCTAATTTCATTGACTTTGAATAACCATGAAAGTAAACTTGGGTATCCAGTGACCATAATAATATCATCAGTAATATCAGAACAATATGGGAGATTATACTATTGTTGTTGTTTTTCCTCAAAGGTTTGAATTTCAGGTCACTTGAAAAGTAAGTGTATCTACTGAATACTGAGACCTGTGAAAAAAAGACTTTGAAAATATTGCTTGATTTTTAAGCTAATTTTTTTTCTTATTTTTATGGCGGCATTAAAATTCATCTATACCNTTGCCTAGTTTTCTCCTAGAAGCTGAGGCAGCTAGCAGAGATGCTGTTCATATGGTTTATGCCTACACATTTCCAGCTTTCTGAGGCCATGTACCACAAATGAATTGAATTTACTTCACTACCTGCTGCTTTTTCTTGCCAAGCATTCTTTTATTAAAAACAAAACAAAACAAAAAAANNNNATGTATCTCACTGAAAGATAATTATCACTCAAAACACATGAAATCCAACATGAGACTTGGCTTTATATCTTGATTATCTCAGCTACATTCAACAGCAGAGGTTATGAACAAGAAGTGAAATATTTTTTAAAATCCGTATATAAATACACTATTTTTCAAACACCATTGTTTTAGCTTAATGTTTGTCCTCCTCATTTTTTTGAGAAACAAGGGTTAAGGAGATAGTTTTATAAAATGATACAGACAAGGAGTATTAAACATTTATTACCATGTTAATAAATTATTGCATCTTTAGTGTAGACAAATATAAATGCTAAGAAGCAGCATTATAAATTCATAGTTACCCAGAGAAGGCAACTATGTAAAAAAACCCTCATTCAGTCTATACATATTATAGGGGAATAAATCTACATGCAGTGACATTCATGTCTTTTATGTTATCTATTGTCAGATGCATTACTTTTAAGTACTGTTCATGTTTGGATGCTTTTATTTCCAGGATACTTGCTTTTTTTTTTCATCAGAACAGATTTTTAGGTGCCTCCATCTGATTNGCTTTTTTTTTCATCAGAACAGATTTTTAGGTGCCTCCATCTGATTACTGTTAGTGGTTTAAGAATAAATTGGTGCCTAGTGCAATTTGCCTAGTTTTCTCCTAGAAGCTGAGGCAGCTAGCAGAGATGCTGTTCATATGGTTTATGCCTACACATTTCCAGCTTTCTGAGGCCATGTACCACAAATGAATTGAATTTACTTCACTACCTGCTGCTTTTTCTTGCCAAGCATTCGTTTATTAAAAACAAAACAAAACAAAAAAACCCCAGGCTACTCTGTGTATGATTTCATCATGTTTCCTTTTGGACCTATGCCTGCATCACAAAATCTGTTGTTACAACTGACAGCCAGAACTCATGGCAAACATTTTTACAGCCCCAAATCAATACATCATTTATATCCTCATCAAATCCACAGGACCTATGAAGACTGAAATATTTTGTATCATATTGTATTAAACATCAAATTTGCTACTGTAACTTGCAAAAGCAGAAGTGTTCAAAGTCATGTGTATGTGGCACCTGAGGATATGATTTAGTGCAGGCCTTGACAAGTGCTGGGTTAATGACTGGACTTGATCTTAGAAATCTAAATGGCTCCATGATTACATGATTATATATAAAATTAACTTGGAGATTAGAGAATCTGAGAAAAGTGTTTAGAGAAGTACTCTATGTAATGAAATGAGAACTCCTTACAGTCTTCTGGCCAGGAAAAGAGTGTACAAAATCTATCTTTTACAAAAATTTTTTCTTCCATGACAGCTCTTTGTCAAAGCTCCTCCTAATCACACGAGGGGAAGGAATTCCTTTGTCATTTTCAGTGCTTGTCATGTTGTGAACAGGGATTTAGCACTCTCTCCCAGAAACAGGGTACAGAAGTACACAAGGAAATGAGCTTCACTGACATTTTCAATTACTGAATTACAATGTAAAATAGGGAAACTCAGGCATAAGTAGTTAGAATAGCAAGCCATCTTCCTTTGTGTGTTCTTTAAAATAAGAATTCATATTTTCTGTTAAACCTTCCTGCATGTGAGTGCAGCAAGCGACTTCAGAACACTTACTTCTAGAGAAAGGAATAACCGGTTTTTGGTCGCCAACAAAAAGTCCCTCATTCCATGATGATGGAGCACAAAGAGGTCTCAAAATATCAAATCTGATGTACAAAGCTAATTGTGTCCCATTTTTCCAGGTATTCCACAGACTCGGCTGCTGGATGGGCAGGAATTAGTTCCAAAGGATGGTCAGAAGTTGGTGGAATGTTTCCCAGAAGGAAAAGAATATTCAGTCATTATTGGCATAAAACCACAAGCTAAGCTGGAGCCTCAGGAATTAGACCTGTTTATAACTAACCCTATCTGGGCTATTCAGCAGCAGAGCTGCCTCAGCTGGCTTCTTCATTCGTGCTAACATCAGCTCCAAATTAATTTTCCAGAGTGAATTAATTTTGAAAACTAATAAAAAATTGGTATCAGTATTTCATGGTGCTTGATGAAAACATTCTCCTTGATTCCTTGCTTTTTCCTCACGCATTATCTTTCTTTTTTTTATTTCCCATATAAATTGACACTCACACCTAACAAATTCAAACTGTCATTTGGATAATTTTGTGACCATTTTCCTTTGGAAATCTAAGTAATACTTCACTAAATGCTTACAGATCTATAAATTAAGGACTTCTTACTCTAATTTATACCACACACAAAATCCTGTATCAAAATATGACTTTGAACCAACATATGAAAATAGAATGAATTGATAAGATTGATATTTGAATAAATATATATACATGTAAAAGCAGGGTCAGTTAAGAAATGGTTAAAAAAAACCCCAAACCGAACCCTTTTAATCCACAACAGATATTGTGATATATTTTGAATTGCAAGTTGCCTGAAAATTTTTAATGAATATTTTATGACACTGTGAAGAGCATTTCATTTAAATGGGACATGTACATCACATAGCAGCTATGATAAGTAAAAGGATCATTGTTTCAGATGAATAGTGTCTTCTTTATATCCATCTGTGGCTAAGAAAATGCAGGCTGCCTCAGCTGAATAACTGTAAGCCTCCTAGGCATGAGTAACTATACAACTTTAAAGATCTCCTATGTTTTCAAAACAAGAAAGAGGTCCCGCATTTAATTTTTATTGTTTCAAGACGCGCTTATCCAATGTTCATTATCTAGAAAGGTATAAATTATATCTATGTTGGCACTGATGTATGTATCTTAAACTTAGTCTTGCCTTATATTTTCAATATAATCCCTAAATTCCTCCTAATTATATTTCGTTTACCACTGAGTAGGAAAACCCATGCTTAGAAAAAGGCTGAGGCTATCTATTATCTATTCTGAAATATCCTATTGATCAGTGCAGCAATGCTAAATTTCATGTAAAGAAGGTACCAACTTCTAGAAATATGTTTCAGTGGGCACATAAGCCTATAGGAAAAATGCTTTGGTACTCCTGAAGATATGAGAGCAGATAGAATGGAATCTCACTGTCTTTCTAATTTGTTCTAAGTTTGATTTATGCCAAAAAATTTAAAAGGAGTCCTATACCTATTTTTCAAGGTTGAAGGGTATGTTGCAAGCCTACACAATATTCTTTATGGTAATTGTATTCCTGATGTGAATGTCTCATCCTGACCTTCTTATCCCTCTTTATTCACTGAAGAACTTCCACATATTCATACTCTCCTGGGTGCTGGTGAAATGATTTAATAAATTCATTTCCAAAACAATCTCTACCCTCATCACAAAGTTCCTATACTTCGAATAGTCTGACAAAATTACTACTGTAGTTGCAGCTCAAAGATCAGTTATTCTATATGGTTGATTGACATAATTTTAATTTAAATCTGCACTTGTGTTTTTATAACCATTAAGATTTCAATGAGTTCAGAGTAGAGGATGGGTTTAAAAAAGTATAGCATGATAAAGACAGCAGGTTGAGGTTCAGCTCATAAAGTTCATGAGAAAAGAAGAAAACACATAGATATTATTGGCATAAAGAAGGTGGTAAAGAAATACAGAGTCTAAAAATGGGGAAGTAAATAATGTTAAAAAAGTGTGCATCATAGAAAGAGACATAGACACAGAAACAAAAATTGTAAATATGCTAAAAGTTTAAAAGGCATCCTTGCCTTTAACTACCTATAAAATTAAATAACTTTCTAAAAACATACTCAGGGCATGTTGAACATACGTGATTTTGTTCTTTTTATAAAGTGTTTACAAATTATTAAATATGTAAAAATGTTATGATATCAAAATCAGACTATATTTCAACAACTAGATAAGCATTATACTGCTACTATTTTATTCCTAAAATACTAGATGTTTAAACACTTTCTTATAGTTTCATACCCACAAGACATTACTTTTAATCTTGTAAAATATGTGATCTTTTCAAACATTTGTGCCTGAAGACTGGAATGTTGACTTCTGTTTCATTAACTTGGAAAAGTTACAAACATCCTCATAACTAACTCCAAATTTTTAGATTAACTCATCAAATAAAAAGTAATTTGCTACCAGTCTTCTGCCCACTGAGTCTTAAACAACAGACTTCATAAGAGCAATGTGAAAATACATACATGATGAAGAGTAGGAGGCAAGGACAGAGGTTAATTTCGAAAATCTAATGTGCTCTAAAAATGGAATTAACACTCACAGCAGCTTTGAATGGTTGGAGACACCAATAATGATGAAGTATATTAGGAAGGGGAAAAATTTTCAGAAAGTCTCTAGATGCAGTCAGAGGAAGATTTCTCCTATGTTCATTTTCTACAAGTTTAATGAACCAAGGTAAAAAAGCAAGAAAATGAAGAGCTATTGTCACGGCTTTAGACACTAGGGGATGTTACTAAGAGACTAGAGACTTATAGAGAAGATGACAACAAAATAATTTATTGAACATATGGGATATGAGGTGTGTATAAACAACTATATGCATGAACCAGTAATAAACAGTAACTCGACAGCCGTGAGCGCAAAGCATGGCAGGGCCAGTCTGACCTAATCTGACCCAACCTGTGCGTGCCGCCATGATATTGCCGAGCCAGGTTGGGACCGGGAGCAGTGCTGCTGCCGTGCTGGTCTGTGACTCAGAGTTGGGCTGGTTGCTGGTGCTTCTGAGAAGGTGCAATGATGGTGCTGCTCCTGCTGGCTCAGAATGTGCACTGAGCCTTCCACGCTCAACACGGTGTGGGGCGCTGACAGCTCAAGTGGAGCGGGTGTTGGCTTGGCAATGCAGCAAGCTGGGGCAGGCAGGGCCCCTGCGATGAAGGCAGCAGTGAAGGCCTGTGTAGTGAAGTGGCAGCAAGCTCCAAGATGGTGTCACAGCGTGGAATGGGCCCACAGCACAGGGCGCGATGGCTGCTCCGGCCACAAGGGGCCGCGTCTGGGGGATCGCCCCGTGGGAAGTGCCACCAGTCCCCCAGGCTGCCTGGGTCTCTGCAGTGCTGGTCATGAAGTGGGCAGCAGCAGTGGCCCCTCCCACAGCGGGTGGCAAGTGCTGCCCCAAGCGTTTCGGCAGCAATGCCACCATGTTGCTTCATGATGGGGTCTTGCAGAGGGGGTGGCACCACAGTGTGACAAGTTGTGCTCCCGACCAATGGAGAAGCAGTATACAAAGGAAAGGAAGGGCAAGAACAAACGAGAAGAGACACCATATAAAAGGGGCAGAAATGGAAGTCGGTCCCTCTCTCTTGGCATGGGCAGTGGCATGGCCTGACCACAGCTTGGGCAGTGCTGACAGAAGACCACACGGCTCCATGTGGTGGAGATAACAGTGTGGTATCTCTACCCCTTGGGTCCCATGGGAATTTCCTTTCATTCTCTCTTGATTTTCCAGCAGCTCTGCAGTGGGACCCTGCTGCATCACACTCCTCCCAGACACTGTCCACGTGGCAGCACTCCTTCCTCACCCTCCCACCTCCACAGCCCATTAGCCGGCCCAGAGAAACAGGGTGGTTATTCTTTTGCATGTTAATATTATTGGGTTACTGTTTATTACTGGTTCATTCATATAGTTCTTTATACCTACCTCCTATCGCGTATATTCAATAAATTATTTTGTTATCTTCTCTATATGTCTCTCGTCTCTTAGTAATGTCCCCTAGTGTCTAAAACCATGATAGATATAAAAATTAAAATAATATTTTGCCATGAAACAAATGAGAGATGCTAGTTGTGAATTAATTTAGGCTATGGACTAGAAAATATTTTTAGTCATCATAAAAGGGAATTTCTGAATCAAAATTTAAACATGGAAGATGCAAGAAATGTCTTTGATTTTAAGTTGAACTTAAAGTATTAAATCAGTGAAATTTAAGGTTCTTTTGTAGATGTTTCCCCTGTGTTCTCAATTTCATATGGGGAAAATGTTAATTTAATGTATTAACTTTTAATATAGATAACATCTGTAATGAAATATTTAACTAATATCAATGATGGAAATCAAGGTTTGCTTTCCTAAAATACTACATGGTTTTGATCTCAAACACTTTTTAAAGAGATTTTTGGTTTCCAGGGAGAAGTTTACATATGGAAAACATTGCTTTGTAATAGCCAAGGATAATTTTAATGGCCCTATTTTTATTATATTGGACGGCTGATGGGGAATCAGAGAGTTTCATATACAAGTCACAGCCAGCCCGTCTGCAGCCTTTGCTCTTTTGAACAAAAAAATACTGCATTTCTGATTTTCTGCCCTGTGTCTGTTTTCCTACAACTTACTAAAAGATCTTTTGAAAGAGCAAGTATCTCTAACAGATAGATGACAGCTTTGCGGGTCACAAAGAACTCTGTGAATCCAGTATACAGTATGTTTCCTCTGTTTTATTTGTATGTATTTTATCTATGCATGCTGCATTTAGATCACAGTATGTTTTAGAATGAATAGCTGACAGGTTTAGTCACCTGACACAAATAAAAAGAATCAGAATGATGTGGGTCCCTTGAAACTCAAGGGATATTCTGTGACTCTTCATTACATGGAGACCAAAACACTAGGCTGGATGAGTATGGGAATGACCTGCCTCATGCTGACATGAATTTCCACTGCTGAAGTATGTGTTGTGTTAGATCTGACCACTGAATATCCATAGCAGAAGGTTAGATCTACCCAAAGGTATAAAACAAGTATCTGAGGAGCATTTATTTTGGTCGCAAAGATGAATGAGAAGACAGGTGATGTCTAATGCAGGGTATTACAGTACCTTATGAAATCTAAAGAGTACAAGGAAGGTAACTAGATATGCAAGGCAAATTACAAGTCAGTAAAGTATTTTGCATATTCATTATATTTAATTATATGATTATTTCACAACATGGTAAATGGCGATGTGTATAACTAGATTAAAAACTTTGATTTTTTAAAACTGGTTGCAATAGACTCAAAGATCTCACCCTACAATGAGATACCCTTCATACTGCCAGAGGATGTAGAGATTTCCAAGCAGAAGTTTTAATGCCTTTTATTTTGCTCATCTATTCTTCCCCAAACAACCTCTATAGACTAGATGCACTGCCAGGATACTAGCCTAAAGTCTACTCTGTTCTGGCCCAATACAGCCATTATTACATTGTCATACCACAGGGTAATACAGGAAATAGGGTAAGAGCTTTACCACACTGTTTCAGGAATGAATACTGGATAATCTGTGAGCAATAATTATTAATTTTTTAGGTGTTGCAATGCATTATTAATTCCACATTGGTTATGAAATGAAGACAAGCTACAGTTTATTTCTGTGTTAAATGTATTTTGGTGTACTAGAAAAAAGCAGAAGCTTTGTGTAACAACATACTCCTCCACAGTCTGGGATGGGGTCTTTTTTTGCTAAAGTGAAGCTGAAAGCCACAGCAAATAGTAGAAAGAATCAGAAAAGAAGGGTGTCAAAACCAAAAGCCTTTTAAATTAAATGTGTCTTATTAGAATGAAAATAAAACTCACAAAACCCTGCTACATATAAATTTTAACAAACAAACAAACAAGAAACAAAAAACCAGCCAACCAACCAAAACAATAACAAAAAACTTAAACAAAAACACACACACACATATACAACCAAGAAATAACAAACTCAAGTTATTACAATAACCAGAACTGAAACAGGGAACTCTTCTTTATCCACTGAATTTTTACAAATGGATCTTTCCACTAACTTGGGTTACCTTGGTCATAGTTGTATTAAAAGCAGTGTGACCAGCAGGTCGATGGAGAGGATTAACCAACTCTATTCTGGTTACCTGAGATGCCACCTGGAGCACCATGTTCAACTCTGAGGCCTCCAACATGGACCTATGAAGTGAGTACAGAGGAGGAGCACAAAGATGCTCAGATGGCTGAAGCACCTCTGCTGTGGAGACAGCTTGAGACGGTTGGTGTTGTTCAGAGAAGAGAAGGTTCTGGGGAGACCTTAAAGCCCCTTCTAGTACCTAAAGGGTTTCCAAGAAAGCTGGAGAGGGACTTCAGACAAAGTCCTTGAGTGACAGGACAAAGGGAAATTACTTCAACTAACAGGTAGAACAGTTAAATTAGATATTAGATAGAAATTCTTTAGTGTGATAGAGGTGAGACATTGGCACAATTTGTCCAGAAAAACTGTGGATGTTCCATCCCTGGAAGTATTCAAGGCCAGGTTGGATGGGGCTTTGAGAAACCTGGTCTAGTGGAAGGTGTCCCTGACTGTGGCAGAGGGTTTGGAAATAGATTGTTTTTGAAGTCATATTCAACCCAAACCATTTTATGTTTCCATGATTCTACAAAAGCATTGCACAGGCTTCTGTGGTTCCCTGGAATATTATTTCCTTCTCCTCCAAGGCCTGCCCACCTTCTATTTACTTCTGTAAGTACTTTTTCTTTCCCTGTCTTACATTCCATTTCCTCTCTGGTAATCCACACTTGCTAGCAAGGAAGATCACAGTTTTTCTTTCTATGCAGAGTTTCAGTTAGAACTCTCATTTTCCTGTTAAAAAAGCACAGCACACAAAAGTGCAGGGAAAGCATGTTAAAACTATCCAGAGAAAAACAAAGCTAAGCTAAAACAAATATTAACATGTGTAGTTATTGAAATGAGGGAGTTAGTTTCATACTCTGGAACATGAGAAAGGCTTGCTGATGTAGTTTTGTGACCTTTTCCACTTTTTAAGTAAGAGCAGACTAATTAAAATGAGTTGCGGTGGAGTTTCTGGTGACAGAGCAGGACAGAAATCAGCTTTCTTTGGAAAATGTCACAGTTTAATTCCTCCTCTTGTATCAGAATGAAACAAAGGACTTGATGCAGAAATCTGTATGCAGTATGTGCCCAAAGAGTAGAAACAGAGACCTAAGAAGAAGAATAGAATCGCTACCTGAGAAAAGAGGAAAATAATCTCTTGGTTTAGGGCTCACCTTGAAGGAAAAATAAAAATCACTAATCTTATAGTATCCCTCAACCTGTTTTTTCATAACAATTATTAATTGTAAATACGTGAGTTCTTGCTATTTCACTTCAAGGTGTCATTAGTGGAACAGACTGAAGGATGAACAGAGACATTGTGCAAAAATGCATCCAAGACTTCAGAAATTTTCAGGAAAACTTCATTCAGCAAAAGTGCTTCCACAGCAGAAAAGTTCCATGTCTTCTGCGTCAGCACATTCTAGTGAAAAGTGGCTGTACTAAAAACTTCTGTCTACCCTTAATATCTACAGCCAGACACAGTTCGTGATGCATTTTTAGGAGGCAGAATACAGTGCATTGTAAAATTATAGTTAAAAAAATCTGCTTAGTGTTTAAGGAAATGGAGAAGTAGACAAGAGTTGCATTTATTCCCCATATAAGAGATATCGTCATAATACGATACAAATTAACAATAATGACAAGGTAGATTGCTACCACTTAGGAGTCATTTCCTCCGTAGTATATTCCTGATCCCTTTCTGAAAAATACTGAACATTATGCTTAGCTTATGTGACTTGACAAGATGCATTAATAAACAGAAATTACTGCTGGTAAATGCTGCCATTAGTGCATTTTTCCATTCTTTTTCTTCCATCAAGGTAAAATCAGAGAGAAAACTTAATGTGTCTTCTGTGGTTCTTCACCTAGAAAATCCAATGGTAACTTAAGTTTCCCATTAGGGGCACTTCAAAACGTAATGACATAAA